>JAXGGA010014034.1:0-33296 GCA_038373865.1 Uloborus plumipes
AAGTAAACTGATATATTAGCGAGAGAGAGACGTATTCTCGTATTTTTAACTCTAAAACATATGCATAAAACTGATAACTTGAATGTGGGAGGGGAAGGGCAGTCTCATATTTTTTATTCTAACCTCTGACTGGAATTAATAATTGAAATGTAAAAAAATATTATTGTATATTTCTTTATTAATTATTTTATTTATTTTTTGTATTAAAAACCTCGATTTTTCATCTTTTAATGAAAACTGTTTTATAGAGAAAAATATTTAATGAATTGCATTTCTTTCATCAGTGGATGAAACATAAGAAATTCAAACTAAAACCTAAAAACCCGGAATTTGAGCTGAAAACAAAAGATCTTGTGGGTAAAGCCAAGGCTTTAGAAGCCCTGGTCAAGGCTTCCATAGCTTAACTTGTTTGCTTCAAAGGAGAAACATAAATAAAAAAGTTTTAAGCAGTATAGTTATTAAATAACGCATTAACAAATTAACAATACGTCAATGTACACTGGCGGAAAAAAAAAATCCCAACACCAAGAAAAAATTGCCGTAGAGTAATGAAATTTGAGTAATGCAATTGTCTAGTTAACATATTTAATTGATTAAATGTACAAGATCACTGGCTAATTTAAGCTCAAGAAAATGCTGTGCAAATGTGAAATTATGTTAATTTAATAGAGGGTGTAACCTCCAGATATTTGAAGGCAAGCCTACAAGCGTGCATGCATTATGTCATACAGGTGCCGAATGTGACTTTGTGGTATGGAGTTCCATGCTTGTTGCACTTGCTGTGTCAATACTAGGACCGTCATTGCTGACTGTGGATGATGCTTAAGGTGCCATCCCATGATATCCCATACGTTATCAATTGGAGACAGACCTGGTGATTTTGCAGGTCATGGTAACATGTCAGCACTCTGTAGCGCACATTGCGTTACAGCAGCGATGTGAGGGCGAGCGTTATCCGGTTGGAAAATGCCCCCTTGAATGCTACACATGAAGGGCTCTACTACTAGTTAAATTAACAGACTGACGACAAATTTTCAGTCAGTGAGTTTGGGATAACCACAAGAATGCCCCTGCTGTCGTATGAAATTGCTCCAGAGACCATAACTCCAGGTGTGAGTCCCGTGTGTATAGGTCGTAGACCGCTTGGATGCAGGCGGTCCCCTGGCCTCCTTCTGACCAATATACAGCCACCACTGGCACTAATTCAGAATCTGTTTTCATCAAAAATTACAACAGATCTCCACTCCGACCTCCAGTGAGCTCTGTCGTGGCACCACTGCCGTCGGAAAAGGCAATGGTTTGTAGTCAATGGAATACCGCCTACAGGCTGCCTGGCTCGGAGCTGTCCTTGAAGTAAGCAGTTTTTTTTTTATCGTTCCTTGGGTCACGACGGTACCAACTGCAGCTCGAATGTCAGCCGCAGATGCAGTACGATGCGCCACAGCCGTACGCAAGATTCGGCGATCTTCCTTCTCAGTCGTGCCACGTGGCAGCTCGGAACTCAATCTTCTTGAGGTAGTACCATCCCTTGCCCATAGCTTCCAATAATCATGCATGAGGGCCGTGGTGGCCCGATCGGTAAGGCATCGGACTCGTGTCCGGAGGGACCCGGGTTCGATCCCAGCCGATCAAAGATCCACCGCCTTGATTAATGGTGGCTGGGAGGCGTTAAAATTGTCGTGGTCACAAAGTCCTCCAAGTGAAACGATACCTCTGGGGGTGCTGGGCCTAGGGTTTGCTCGACCTTAGGTTCTGGTTCAAAATTAAGAACAGAGCGCCCTTCAGGGCCCTATCCCGGTTAAACCACGAAGCTGTGGTAGGTACGGGGGACCCTGGAGGTGTGAAATGAAATGAAATAATCATGCACAGTGGAAACATTCCCACCCAAGTCTTTCTGCAATATCGCGAAATGAAAATCCACCTTCTCGTAGCCAATTTGTACGACCTCGTTTAAGCTCGGTGAGCTGTTGATAATGGCTTCTTCCTCTTCTTAAAAGGTATTCCTGGTTAACATGAACGCAATTCGTCCAATCTCACGGAAAAATAATACAAACGAGCTTTACAACACGCTTTTAAAACAAGCCTTATTTGCATGTTCTGAGTGACGCCAGCTGCGCCACACTTATGCACGGAGCACGAAATTTCAATCGATATCATCTTTCAGTTATATAAACACGCCTACCAAATTTCGTTTGTCTAACACAAGTCTTTCTTGGTGTTGGGATTTTTTTTTCCGCCAGTGTATATACGTATGCGTACCAAGAAATTCATTTATTAGGACCCTGGGCCTTTTTCATTAGGACACCATATTGTGGTAAGTTTGTTCAAAAAAAGACGATTTTCCTAACGTCTCTCGTGAGTAAATTTGTCGAGTAGGAACGATGTTTATGCTTTGTTATTGTTTAGGTAAGGAAAGCATCAAGTCACTGCTTGGGATTAAAATAGTTCGGTAGCTTAAGCGCATCAAATAGAAATTGTTCCACGATCAGCCAATCGATTGATTGACCGCTTCTTCTGGGAACTTCTTTGTCTAAATAGGATATTCAGATGTTCACAAAATCCAAACCTCCACGGACCCCTTACTAAAAATTACTTTCTTAGGGGAAACAAAAACGCCTTTATTTGATGCATTAAAATCTTTTTTTTTTTTTTCTAATACGTTTTTTCGTTTTTGTTGTTTTTTCCTCTTCAAATTTATTTATTCATCATTCTATATATTTTTAGAGCTTTGATCTAAGTTTTCATTACTTAACATTATTACTTTGAGCTAGTAAAAATCTATTCAAAACCCAAGCAAGTGACAAATGTGTGTTATAATCCAGGATTCTGCGCGGTTTGCAGCGCCCTGCGTGTATGTAGACAAGAACCTTTTTATTGCCTATAAATGTGCTTTCGTTTTATGTTTCAACAGACTGCGACCCCCTAGCATGAGTTCGCGGCCCCCAGGGGTCTGCAGTCCACACTTTGGGAAACTCTGACAAAAAGGCATAATTTTGTAATCGTGTATTAAACATATTGAAAACTTAAGCAAATGCACCCATTTGCTTCAGTTTTGCCTCAGCCCTGGCTTACGGGCGGAAACTCATTGCACATGTTGAAAACTTGTTAGTTACGTTGCTGCAAAAAATGGAAAAAAGTGAAGCTATTATAAATCAATTCAAAATCCTTTTTTTAAGACGACCTCATTTCTATGTTTTAAAGCCTTTACTTTGCCGGAGCAATTTGCAAATATATTTTCTTGAAACGGCGATTTTTTCATTTTTTAACCAGAAGGAAAAAAATTTGCTTGCTATTTAAAATCCAACAAGTAATTTATGCATGTATAATGGGAACATTTTACAATTATTTACTTGCAACATAATTTAAGTTTAAAAGCAAGCAGTCTTGTATACTCTAAGAGTAAACAAATCTTTGAGAAAATTATTGAATGTTTAAAAAAAAACAATTAGAAAATTCGATTAAAATGACAAATACAGACAGAGAGTGGGACATAACAAGTGACTCAATCCAAAACTTCACCATGAAGCGATATTCAGGGCAATTATGTGCAATAATTCAAATTATAATAAAAATGCAATCAGCCGGTCATACGTAATTTATTCAAGGATTGCGCAAATAAAGGGTAATGATTTTGAAGAGAAGTCAATTGATTAGCAGATTTGTTTCATAGTATATCTTTACAATGGTGTGAGTTGAATAATTATTCAATGCACTATGGAAGAGGAACTACTTGCAATGAAAGGTCAGAGAACAATTAATGACTTGATGAAGGAACAACATTGAAACAAAAACCAAACGGTCTAAAAAAACATTTTCAATCATGTCTTATATTACAGAGTAAGTCTTCAAAAACAGATTGTCACTAAGAAAAAATACTGTTATCATATTTAATTTCAATATCAGTTCTCATGTATGGGCGATTCCATGCGTGACTTAATGACATTTTTGATAAGAAGAAAAATTAGAAAAGTTTCTTTCTTTTTTTCTATTTCACTGATAACGATCAAAATATGGAAAACAAAGCAAAAAAAAATATTATTGTTGCATTTTTCCATTTATGCAGGCCAGTCATTTGGGATGATCAGAGGGGCTAATTGCCTCCCCCCTCCCCGCTCCCAGCTTTGAGAAATCAATGTACTTATATAAAAACTTGAAATGACGGACCTATATTTATACATTTTTTTTTTTGCTTCGCGATGGAATGAAACTTTCGTCAACGGAGCTTTTGGATGGTTTAGTGAACGAAATTTACTTGAATTATGCATAAATTCACTCTTTCTACAGGTGGGTACTTTGGAGAAAAAGAAGTAACAACAAAAGCTGTTAATTTGGATCATTTTTCTCGCATTAGATTAAAATAGTGCGTTGAGGCAAAAAGACCAACAGAATGAACCACATTTCCAGAGTTTATGTATTGCAATAAACGTGACTATATTTGAAATGAAACAAAAGACGAAACTATTTCACTTGGCCCATATAAAGTTGCTGAATAAAGTGTAATGACTAAAATAACTTACAAAAGCAGCCCACTAAAATTAGTACATTTTTTTAGTTTCAACAAAAGCTGTGATATTCATGGCATCGCCCATATAGTATTAAGCTTTGTTTTTAAAATTAACTGATTCTACTAAAACGAGATGTAAATACAAACAAAAGAAAGAAACAGCACCAACGCATTACTGTCCATCCGTGAAAGCCGCACCTAGCACTCGCGAAATGTTCCACTTAAAAAAGGGGTGATGGATTTTAGGTGTGAACTTTCTGAAGTTTTTAACTGAAAACTTGTATTTGCTCTATCCTTTTGACACATTCAGCTAAACTATATATTTGAAATTAACATCGCTCTACGTTGTTTGATACGGCTCAAAATGTTTCTTATTATTCTTCCCCTTATTGTTACCTTTCCTATCCCCCCCCTATTTTGATAAGATCAGAGAAGACCTGAAGCATGCATTAATGCGAGGAAGGTTTTAGCTACGAAGATCAAACAGTATGTCTGGTACATCCAACATAGACCGTGTGTTTCAAAAAAGAAATACACTGGCGGAAAAAAAAATCCCAACTACCAGAAAAAATTACTGTAGAGTAATGAAATTTGGGTAATGCAATTGTCTAATTAACATGTTTAATTGATTAAATGTACAAGATCACTGGCTAATTTAAGCTCAAGAAAATGCTGTGCAAATGTAAAATTATGTTAATTTAATAGAGGGTGTAACCTCCCAAATTTTAAAGGCAAGCCTGCAAGCGTGCATGCATTACAGGTGCCAAATGTCACTTTGTGGTATGGAGTGCCATTCTTGTTACACTTGTTGTGTCAATACTAGGACCGTTCTTGCAACTGACATTCCAATCGTTATTTTTTACTTTTTCCTGCTTTGAATAAAATTAACTGAACTGAACTGAAATGAAGAACGCGATAAAAATAATAACGAATTGATGGAACGATTAGACACGATTAATTTGTGATGGAGCGTTCTGATCTGTTTTTCGCTGCAGTTTTGATTTGTAAATAGCTAACATGTAAATAGTTTGTTTTAAATATAATATTTGATGTAAAATGATTTCTCTTTTTCGAATACTCTCCACACGATTGCAAACGCCCAACATGAAGCGGAAAGCAGGTAAGATTTTACCTTCTTAGAATTATTTTGAAAGATCCGCTAACACATTTTCTGGCGCCCCCGGGTGGGCGTTTGCAAGTATTTAGAATTGAGTTAAAGCTAAAAATAGAATACGATAGTTTTGCTTAATATTGAATAAATAATGGAGAGTTTAAAGAAATTGCGCACACCATTGCGAAGTGGTTTTTCGAGAATCGCAAATCAACTAGAAGAATACTTAAAAACTACGGATTGTAGTTCCGAAGAAATAGAAGTTCTAATAAATCAATTGAGTGAAAAATGGTGTGCACTTGATCTAAAAGAGAAAGAAATACAAGAAATATTAGCGAATGATTCGACATGTTCGCAAGAAGAATTTGTGCTTGAATACAATTCTTATGAATCATACGAAGAACGATTCATACAGCTAAGAACGAAAACTGACAAAATTCTACGCAGCATTAATAATGACAACTCAACTGTTCTGAGTGAAACGACGCCAAATAAACGGCGATTCAAATTACCGCGAATAGAATTAAAACGATTTAATGGGGATATTAAAGATTGGCTCGGCTTTTGGGGGCAATTTAGAAAAATACACGAAGATATAAATATAGCACCCGAAGATAAATTTATTTACTTATCGCAAGCTACCGTAGAAGGTTCCCGTGCTCGAGAACTAATTGATTCGTTTCCCCCATCTGCGGAAAATTACCAGCAAGCGATTGAATGCTTGACCGCTAGATTTGGCAGGGAAGACTTGCTCATTGAAGTATATGTGAGAGAGCTACTGAGTTTAGTTTTGACTAATTCTATGGGTCAAAAGAAGATGCGCCTGGCTAATTTATATGATAAAGTGGAATCGCATATTCGGGCATTAAATTCTCTCGGTGTTACTTCCGATAAATACGCTTCGATTTTATATCCATTAGTTGAGAGTTGTTTACCAGAAGAAATTATTAGAGTATGGGAAAGAAGCATGTCGCTAAAAAATGAAAATGCGAAAGAATTTAATAAACTGAACTCTCTAATGAATTTTTTGAAAACGGAAGTTGAAGGCGAGGAAAGGATTTCTTTAGCGAAAGAAAGTTTCAACTTCGATTCGAAGAGAATGACAAAACATTCTGTACCACCTCATACAAGTAGAGGGGAAGAAGAAAAAGTTCCAACTGCAGTCGGACTTTTTGGTTCCACAGATTCGAACGCGTGCGTTTTTTGTGAGAAGAAAAATCATGAATCGTCAGCTTGTCGATACGTGCTGAAAATGAATTTAGATGATAAAAAGAAAATACTAATGAAAAAGGGCTGTTGCTTTTGCTGCCTTAAAATAGGTCACAGGGCTCGCATGTGTAAATTAAAAATTAATTGTGAACGATGTAAGGGAAAACATGCTACTATAATGTGTAATGAAATCAAACAGAAAGAAAACGATAGAATCAAAACACAGGTACCCCAAAAGAATGACGATCAAACTGTTATTAATGACACAGTGTTAAGTAATCGCACTTGTAATCCTGACATTCTCTTACAAACTTTGTACGTCAGATTGCGAGGCAAAAAGGAAGGAAAAATCGTGAGATGTCTTATTGATTCCGGATCCCAACGATCATACTTGAGTGAACGAGTGGCTGAAGAAATGCATGATCGAATTAAAGAAGAAAAAATTATTCATAATTTGTTTGGGGGTAAGGAACACATAGAAAAACATTCCCGATACAGAGTATTAGTCAGCAGCATTAACAAAGAATATCACTGCAATTTTGAAGTACTTGACCAAGAAAAAATATGTTCGAAAATACCGACTTTAAAGTTAGATCCTTGCATACAAGAATTGAATGAAAGAAATATAATTACGACAGATCAATTGATTGCGAAGGAAGCAGAATCTTCAGACATAGATTTGTTAATTGGAGCTGATGTAGCGGGTAAACTTCTCAATGGTAACGTCATACCTCTGGCATGTGGACTCGTAGCTGTCGGAACCCATTTGGGATGGACCTTGATGGGGAAAATGCCATTTGATGAACATGAGGATAATTCTACAATGGTGGTAACAAATTTGTTTATGAAAGATTTTACCATTACAGAAATGTGGAATTTAGATGTATTAGGCATAACTGATCCGATCGTTAAAAAAGACAAAGAAGAAAAGGATTTACAAATGAAGATGGAATTTCAGAATTCTGTTTCTATAAATCATGAAGGACGTTATGAAGTGGCATTACCTTGGGCCGAAGATCGTTTACCATTACCTACAAATAAAGAATTAGCCCTTAAACGCCTAGAAACGACAACACGAAAACTTTATTCTCAAAATTTAATTAATCGATATGATGAAGTTTTTAAAAATTGGGAAGATCTAGGCATAGTCGAAGAAGTGAAACAAGAAGAAAATATTGATAGCGGACACTACTTGCCACACAGACCGGTGATTAAAGAGAACAGTTCCACGCCAATAAGACCTGTGTTTGATGCGTCCGCAAGAGCTAAGTTTTCACCGTCACTCAATCAATGTTTAGAAGCTGGACCCAATTTAATTGAATTAATCCCATCACTTTTGTTAAGATTCAGACAAAACAAATACGCTGCTGTTGCAGATATAGAAAAAGCCTTCTTACAGATTAGCGTTAGACCATCAGACAGAGAGTATTTGAAATTTTTCTGGTATAAGCATAAAGAAACAAAAGAGCTGAAAATATTGCAACATACCAAAGTTGTGTTCGGAGTGAACTGCAGTTCATTTCTTTTGGGTTCAGTGTTGGACTACCATCTTCAAAATTGCATAGGGAATGCAGAGCATGATCAGAAAGTTGTAGAAAAACTGCGTCACAGCTTTTACGTAGACAATGTTTTATCCAGCTTTGAAAGTGAAACTGAACTTCACAATTTCATTGAAGAATCTCATAACATTATGGCACCAGCAAAATTTAATCTAAGATGCTGGCAATATTCGAAAGATGCAAATCCTGAAATCGATACAAATCTTTTGGGGTTGATTTGGGACAGAGAAAAGGATATAATAAAATTAAATATAAATGACCTTCCTTCCAGGGGCTGCTCAGCTAAACAGTTGCTGGCAATGAGATGGTGGGAGGGCCCGGCTTGGTTGAAGAAGAATGAAGACGAATGGCCACGATTTGATTTAGTTTTTAATCATGAAGAAATTTCTCAAGAAAAACCCAAAAGTGCTAGAATAAATACACAAGTCAACGTTGAAAGCGAAGAAATGTTTCGCAGATTCTCAAACTATCATGAACTAATTAGAGTCATTGGATGGATGTATAGATTCTACTTGAATTCAAAGTCAATGGATTCTAAATCTGAAGGAAATCTAACGGTACAGAAGATGAAAAATGCGGAAAAAAGTTTATTGAAGATTGTACAACGAGTACGGGAAGATCTACGAAGGAGATTTCGGCAAGAATACCTCGAACAGCTACAATATGCAAGAAAATGTTCGAAAGAAGCAAAGCCTCTCTCTATTAGCGAAATTGTTCTGATAGGATCAGAGAACCTAAAACGGCTGCAGTGGCCAATTGGACGAATTGTTAAAGTCCTACCAGGCAAAGATGGCATTGTCAGAGTTGTGAGAATAAAAACAAAGTCCGGAATCCTCACGCGACCTGTACAACGTGTGTACAGTTTAGAAATATCAGAAGATGCTGAAGGCACGGTCTTGAGAGACAAAGTCATCACTCATAAGAACCAGGAACCAGTGGTAACGCGAAGTGGACGAACAGTAAAACCCCCCCAGAGACTTGGCTGCGCAACAGATTGAGTTCTTCATAGGTGCAGAACTCAAGATGGGAGGATCTTGCAACTGACATTCCAATCGTCTGCGAGTTATTTTTTACTTTTTCCTGCTTTGAATAAAATTAACTGAACTGAACTGAAATGAAGAACGCGATAAAAATAATAACGAATTGATGGAACGATTAGACACGATTAATTTGTGATGGAGCGTTCTGATCTGTTTTTCGCTGCAGTTTTGATTTGTAAATAGCTAACATGTAAATAGTTTGTTTTAAATATAATATTTGATGTAAAATGATTTCTCTTTTTCGAATACTCTCCACACGATTGCAAGCGCCCAACACGAAGCGGAATGCAGGTAAGATTTTACCTTCTTAGAATTACTTTGAATGATCCGCTAATACAACCGTCATTGCTGACTGTGGATGATGCTCAAGATGCCGTCCAATGATATCCCATACGTTATCAATTGGAGACAGAATTGGTGATTTTGCAGGTCATGGTAACATGTCAGCACTCTGTAGAGCACATTGCGTTACAGCAGCGATGTGAGGGCGAACGTTATCCTGCTGGAAAACGCCCCCTTGAATGCTACTAATGAAGGGCTGTACTACTGGTTAAATCAACAGACTGACGACAAATTTTCAGTCAGTGAGTTTGGGATAACCACAAGAGTGCCCCTGCTGTCGTAGGAAATTGCTCCAGAGACTATAACTCCAGGTGTGAGTCCCGTGTGTCTAGGCCGTAGACCGCTTGGATGCAGGCGGTCCCCTGGCCTCCTTCTGACCAATATACAGTAGGGTGTATCGAAAAAAACTTTTTTTCGAAATTCAATTTACTAAGTTGATAAAAAGTTGTCCCTACCTACCCACATATTCCACAAAAAATTTCAGTCTAATCAGAAATTGTTTAGGTGTTCCGCACGAGGCCTGAAGTTTGTGAATTTCTTCAAAAATTTGATTTTTTTTCTATTTTTTTTTTAATATTAAGAATAAATGTTAAAAATAATTCAAGTTGAAAAATGTACACCGCAAAGTCGGAGGACAACATTGGGTTTGAAAAAAAGTATATTAAACAACATTTAAATCTCCCACATTTATTCTGAACTTACATAATTTTCACCAAAACTAGCAGTTTACAAGGCCATGCAGCTTGGTTAAAAACTTGTTTATGAATGTGGAATCTAACTGAATTAACACTTGAAACTGGGATTCATCTGTGATTAATGTGGAGTAAAAAGTAAAATAATATAAACTATAAACGGAATCTAAGCCCCTCGTCACAAAGTGCCCGCGTTCTATCGGGGCCCCCGTCATGGTAAACGAAGTACAACTTCGCTAGCGTAGCTGCTTTAGGTTGGCAGAAGAACATCTATCTTTGGTTGAGGAAACAGACTCTAAATATTTCGGACATGCTGCTCCAGTAAATGGCCCAAGAAAAGAAATTGTAGCTTTAGTTTCACGATTTATAGAAAAAAAAGTTTTATTGATAAAGAACATAAAAACTATCGGTTGTGATGGCATATCAGTTAACACGGGAAAATCAAATGATGCTATTAGACTTCCAGAAAAGTCTTTAGAACCCTCACAACAAGCCATGGTATGTTTTCTTCATTTAATGTATTACCACTTGAAAGTTAACGGGGGCTCTTGATAAACCGACTACTGGACAAAATTCTTTTAGTTGAACTATTGGAGAATTCTAACAATATTGGTAAGATCTACCAGTCATGAACTTTAAGAAAATAGAACGCGTTTTACCAGAAGTTGACGTCAAAGAATTGAGTCAAAAATACTTATGGGATGTGTCAAAAGCTGTAATGTCTGGCAAATGTTCTTAAAATTTAGCAGAAAGGAACCCTGCAAACTTTTCCCATGCAAGATGACTCACTATGGCAAAGTTTTGAGGCTATACATCGCAGGTAGTGATCCAAGTTCAGAGTTAAATAAACTAGCATAATTTATAATAAAGGTTTATGCTCTCTGCTTTTTCACAATCGAATCTCAGCATAAAATTATTCATGCATTTAAGCATTTTTTTAAGACCATAGATTGCAACAAGTATTTGGATTCAAATCTCCAAAATGTTATCAATTCCATTTTGTAAAGAACTCATCTTGCATGGGAAAAGCTTGCAGGGTTCCTTTCTGCTACATTTTGAGAACATTTGCCAGACATTACAGCTTTTGACACATCCCATAAGTATTTTTGACTCAATTCTTTCAAACAAAGTAGCATACTTCGTTTTTTAAAGGTTGTAAAATAGTTATTAACGTTGTAACAACCGCTTAAAAACGTTTATAAAACGTTTAAAAGTTATTTGTGCTACCTGGGTTGAACTCAACTTCTGGTAAAATGCGTTGTATTTTCTTAAAGTTCATGACTGGTAGATGTTAGCAATATTGTTAGAATTCTCCAATAGGTCAACTAAAAGAATTTTGTACAGTAGTCGGCCTATCAAGAGCCACCGCTAACTCTCTAACCGCTAAGTGTTAATTCATTAAATGAAGAAAACATACCACGGCTTGTAGTGAGGGTTCTAAAGACTTTTTTGGAAGTCTAATAGCATCATTTGATTTTTCCAGTGTTAACTGATGTGCCATCACAACCGATAGCTTTTATGTTCTTTATCAATAAAACTTTTTTTTTCCCATGAATCGTGAAACTGAAGCTACAATTTCTTTTCCTGGGACATTTACTGGAGCACCATGTCCGAAATATTTAGAGTCTGTGTCCTCAATCAAAGATATGTTATTCTGCCATCCTAAAGCAGCTACGCTAGTGGAGCTGTATTTCGTTTACCATGACGGGGGCCCCGATAGAACGCGGGCACTGTGTGGCGAGGGGCTTAGATTCTGTTTATAGTTTATATTATTTTACTTTTTACTTCACATAAATCACAGATGAATCCCAGTTTCAAGTGTTAATTCAGTTAGATTCCACATTCATAAACAATTTTTTAACCAACCCGCACGGCCTTGTAAAATGCTAGTTTTGGTGAAAATTGCGTAAGTTCAGAATAAATGTGGGAGATTTAAATGTTGTTTAATATACTTTTTTTCAAACCCAATTTTGTCCTCCGACTTTGCGGTGTACATTTTTCAACTTGAATTATTTTTAACATTTATTCCTAATATTAAAAAAAATAGAAAAAAAATCAAATTTTTGAAGAAATTCACAAACTTCAGGCCTCGTGCGGAACACCTAAACAATTTCTGATTAAACTGAAATTTTTTGTGGAATATGTGGGTAGGTAGGGGCAACTTTTTATCAACTTAGTAAATTGAATTTCGAAAAAAGTTTTTTTCGATACACCCTAATATACAGCCACCACTGGCACTAAGGCAGAATCTGTTTTCATCAAAAATTACCACAGATCTCCACTCCGACCTCCAGTGAGCTCTGTCTTGGCACCACTGCCGTCGGAAATGGCAATGGTTTGCAGTCAATGGAATGCCGGCTACAGGCTACCTGACTCGGAGCTGTCCTTGAAGTATGCGATTTCGTACCATTCTTTGGGCCACGATGGTACCAACTGCAGCTCGAGTGTCAGTCGCAGATGCAGTACGATGTGCCACAGCCGTACACAGGATTTGACGATTTTCCTTCTCAGTCGTGCCACGTGGCAGCTCGGAACTCGATCTTCTTGAGGTAGTACCATCCCTTGACCATGGCTTCCAATAATCATGCATGGTGGAAACATTCCCCAAGTCTTTCTGCAATACCGAGAAATGAAAATCCACCTTCTCGTAGCCAAATTGTACGACCTCGTTTAAACTCGGTGAGCTGTTGATAATGGCTTCTTCGTCTTCCTAAAGGCGTTCCTGGCTAACATGAATGCAATGCGTCAAATTTCACGGGAAAATCATACTCACGAGCTTCACAACACGCTTTTAAAACAAGCCTTATTTGCATGTTCTGAGTGGCGCCAGCTGCGCCACACTTATGCGTGGAGAGCGAAATTTCAATCGATGCCATCTTTCAGTTGTACAAACACGCCCACCAAATTCGTTTATCTGACACAAGTCTTTCTTGGTGTTGGGATTTTTTTTTCCGCCAGTGTATTTCAGCACAATTTACTTTCACGATTAGTCAAGGAATGCATAAATGATTTTTTAGAAGGGCTCTCCCAATTCATGATCTGGCTGAACCTTTTTACCACAGTGCACAATCAGTGGTAAGATCGAATTCAACCCAACTTGCAAGCTGTAACGATGATTTCCTTCAAATGCGCACCCCACATTCACAAATTATGCAAATTCTATACTTCGATTGTATTGTCTTATTCCATGTTTGCAATTTTCCCGCCACATCATTAATAATCTGCATTCCAAAACACGCCTCTTTGATTTTTTAACACTGATTTTTGAACCTCTATGTGACTTTTCCGTTTTCTGCTCCAATGAACACATTTTTTTTAAGTCAGAGAAAGAATCGAGTTATTGCAGCAAAACTTTTTTTATACAATACAATTGAGCCGTAAGTATTGAAAAGAACTATTTCATTGAGATTCTATTTATACATTATGTATTAGGAAGAAAATTGCATCTTAAATTAAAAAAAGAGTTTTAGTATCCGAATTAAATAAGAAAGATGAAGACGCTTCATTTTAGTATTAGGGCACGGAATGATTGATTTGAGTCTCAAATGAACATGAAAAAGTAATAAAAAGGAAATTGCTGTTCGACTTATTCTGGTGTCGTTAATACGGATGTAAAAATTCTTTTGGAGTTCAATAGATAGAAATTCGTTCTTGTTTGGTTTCAACAAAATACCTGTCTTAAACAAACGATGGCCTCGTTCTAGCTTTGAAATAGGTTGGAAAAAAATTTTTAGGACTTATCCGAGAATATTTTATTTCAATTTAATGAACAAAACAATTTCAACCAGTTTCAAACAAAGTTTTTTTTTTTACTTGTAGTTTTCAAACAAAGTTTTTTTTTTTACTTGTAGTTTAACGTACTTTTTCCCCTTACAAATTCCACGTGTGTCTTCATACACCAAGGTAAGGAAAAAAATTAAATTTACAAAATTTCTTGAGCAAATTTACATGAAATCAGGAAATTAGTTTATAAAAAAATTCCTCTGAGCGCTTAGTATTGTTTGAAACACTTAGAGTCAGCTGGTGTAAATGGAAACATGTGGTAAATGAAAACAAACCGTTTCCGCACTGGTGGTGATGTTTCAAACTAAGCTTTTGGTTACTGCATGTCTGCCGGCGATCGTAAAGATCGTATATAGCCATGGTTAATGAGAATGAGGCAACACAGGGAGGGATTTCGTGTGTTTCTAAAGGTGTGAATAAACCACCCTGAAAACGATGACAGACTCGCTTTTCATCCCATATTTTTTCTACTAGAGATTCAACCTATCTTTCTGTTTTTATTTGTTATGGAATACATATACAGGGGTTCTTCCAACAGAGGTGATTCTCACCTCTTAAAAATTTCTTCACTTGGCAAGTTTTGTTTGACGATTAAGAGACAATGTTGCTTTTTTCCCCTTAAATTATAATTTAACTTTTTAATCAGTGCCACACCCACGTGGGAGCTAAGGGTCTTAAGCCCCTTCGAGAAGCATGAAGATGAACTCCCTTGATAAAACCAAACTGCCTGAAATGCGTTTTCTGGACTTTGGAAATTTGCCGCTAAATAGCCTTCAACTCCCTTCTTAAATTAATCAAAAAATGACTAGTTTTTTCTCTTGGACTTCAAATCCGAAAAAAATTTTCAAAGAAGGACCACTTGGTTCCTCCTAAGAAACAGTTCTGGGAACACCACTATTTTAATGATGCCTATTGTCTTTTCCCATTCAGTGTAGATGTGTTGCACAAGCTCATATTTCATCATTCGATAAAGTCCGAAATTCCATTTGGTGAATGGAGAATTTCCCCCTCCAAAATATTTTAGGAAAATCTAAGTTTATAAAACGATCAGTAAAATGCTATATATATATATATATATATATATATATATATATATATATATATATATATATATATATATATATATATATATATATATATATATATATATATATATATATACATACACACAATATACATACATACATGAAAAATGAATCATAAGCTAGTTCTGAGATGTATTCATTGAAATAGATATTTTTGATTTACTACGTGATTTCAAAAAATAATTTCTTTCAACAAGTCATGTGTTTGCTTTTCAACAAACTGTGAGGTTGCGGCACAGAATCACGTTTTTTCAGCTATTTATTCGTAAATAAGAAGTTTCATCACCCATTCCAAGCTGAGAAAATTCTTTGCAGAAATGATAATAATCTTGAATGTAGTTTTCATCGACAGGTCGAACAATGGCGATGAGTTGTGCACTTCTGATGTCCGTTGAATCATCAAATTGAAATTTAAAAAAAATCCGGCTATTTGCTCTTTATCAACCAAAGTATTTCTAATATCATTTGTGCCGGGGCTCACCGGCTGAGAAGCACTGTTCTATGCCATTAACCCCTCCAATATCGCTTGCATCCCTGATTAAATTGTAAACATCATGCCAAACTCAATACCCGAATCATAGCTATGAATGATTTCTTTTCTTTTGAAGCAAAATTTCTTGTCTCAAATGAAATTTGTTGGAACCATGATAAACAAAATAGTGGCGACATCTAGCGTTTACATTTTCTTCTTTTGTTATTTGCGAAGAAAAACTTTTGCACTGTTGTAAAAACGGGGACGCACCAATTAATCGGTCATAATGGGCCAAAGCTTGCCGATTAATCGGCGAAAAAATTTCTTTTTATAGTATACCTTTACTAAAAACATATGATGAATCATTTTATTTACAGTAAATACATGTAATTTTCTTGAATCCTTACTAAAACATATAGTAGGAAAGTGTACAGAGTAAAAACAAAACAAATAGTTCAAACAGTGCGTGGAATGGAATATTAAAAGATAATCTAATATTCATATGGCACTATTAAGAATAATTAAATTTCTGAACTTTTAAATTGGAATTTCGAAAACATGAGCATTTCATTTTATTTATAAACTACGATGAATACATTTATCAGGAAGAAGAATTAATTTTCTTTAAACATAAGTATAACACGTAGTATAAAAGTGTAGTGAGTAAAGACAAAGCAAAAAAAAAAAATCCTCACAGAAGATGTAAATTTTTAATAAACTTAATTGTCTCATTTTGAATAAACATACAATAAAACAAAAGATTCTGTTTAAAAAATTGTTACATAAACAAAAAAAAAAATAAAAATAAAAAATAAACAGACAGACAAATTCAAATGAAGAACATGATGTACACCAGAGGTGGCCTACCTTTTCTGAAAGAGTGAAACTTACATGTCGAACACATGATATTCTCAACTTTCCAAATACGCTTAATTTTCTTAATATGAAAAAGTGTTGCTTTTAAACTGACTGTGATTTTTACTTTAACATAGTGTTTTTCTCCTAATGCTGCCGAATAAAAATTAAAAATGAGATAACAAATAAAACCACTAACAAACTAAAGTCTCTGTTTATAAACATTTTTAAATGATCAGTTTTGTATAGAATAAAAACAAATAACATGATTCATTTAATGCTGAATAGTAAGCTGTAAGTACTTAATGTGGCTTGCGAATTTGTAGCTTTTTCACCAAGTCATTAATTTTAGGTTCTTCAAGATACTGGCGTAATTAGGTGTTTTGGGGCATATTAATAAGTCTTAAGTAGCATTTTTATTTTCATGTATTCATATTGGAAAGTATTTGCTCACACACATATAAACCAAACCTATAACAACCTGCGGCTAAAAGGGGAAATTTTTGAGAGTGTTTGTTGGTGCAAACTTCCAAAAATCAATTTAATGTAGATCAGTGGTTATCGCCCCCAAAGAGGTGATAAAATCTTTTCGGGCGATAGGGTGCGATAGGTATTTAGAAGAGAAAAAAGTAGTAAATAAAGGGTAGCGAAAATAGGAACTATAAACATGTACGAAACCGATTGTTTAGAGTTCAGACAATTAATCGCAAGAAAGAAACAAATTGTAGTCCAAGAGCTCCCTCCTCGCATCTCGGTTAACCTAAGGAAGTATTTTGTCGTTCATTGTCAATTTTGTGAATTTTCTGATATTCAATTTATTTTAACTTTTAATTTTTAGTTATGATTTTAATTCCTCCAGATTCTAGTGTAGAAAAGAAAATAATTTCTTGAAAAACGTACTTTTTTTTTTCGTAAAGTATGTCGATGCTCTAAGTTAAATGCTCCCCTTCAAATGCTTATTAGTTTGTTGTTTGCTTTGTGAAAGAAAAATAACTTAAAGGTATTTTATTTATTTATTAATATTTTTAGTTTAAAAGTGAGTGGTTATAGTTACTTTATTGCATGCATTTTACTTAAAATCAAAGTTAGGTACTTATATTTTTTATAATATCGCTATGTTCACTGTTTTTTCGAGGAAGAAGGGGAGGGGTGCGATAGGTGTCAGTCAGCGTCTTAAAGGGGGCGATGAACTCAAAAAGGTTGGGAAACACGGATTTAGATGATTTAAAATTGAAGCACGTTTTTTTTTTACATTTACTTTTGAGTGTTGTAAAGAGCCACAAATTAGCAATTTTGATCAATGTGTGAGTTACTATTTTTCCAACCAGGCACAAAACTGAAAAATACCAATCTTACCCAACTTTTTTTAACGTTTTACATCGAGTATCAGCGAAACATATGTACGCACAAAGAAATAGTTAATCCCCCCCCCCGCCCCCCACGCACACAAGAAGTGGCCGCCCTGAGCAAGGTCCTCGCTTGCTCTTCATAAGATCGGACATTGATTTCGATTTAAGTTGAAGCTGGGTAATAATGAACGTTTCACAGAAAAATTAATAAAGCATGAAAATATAAGTATTTCCTTTATCATTTTGAAAATCATCAAATCTAACACTGAATGAATCCTGCTTAATTGATATAAAATTTCGACCAGTATTATAGTTGGGAACATTTTTGAGTATCAAGTTCCTGTATTGATGTGAACTGTGGTAATCTTTCTTCTCCGGATTCGAGAGAAATCAAACAAGCAGTTTTATTATGAAAAAAACGCATGACCAACTGGAATGGGAAAACTCATCTTTTGCCTGCAATCTTATGTTTAAATTATTTAAACGTCCTTTAATGGTGCCAAAATCTAAATTCCGCACTTTATCTACATTATTGAGCAGCAAACGCACTCCAGGGAGTTCGTTGCTTTTCTTAAAGAAATCTTAAACCCCAAAATACCGTAAATATTGTATTTATCATTGTGGTGTACAGTTGGTTACACTACAATGATGGTGTAACTTGCTATTCTCTTCCGTTTTCCCCGGAAAACGCTCATGAAAACATTTTTAATTCAGAACTCCAACTCGTACTTCGTTAATGCAGCCATCTCTCTGCATGGCAGGCGCTCTATCAGCGCAACCAATATCCAATTATGTCCCCTCTGTTTTTTAACGAAAATTATGATTTCAATGAAGCTCCAAGTGCTTTAAAAATACAGTAAAACCTCATTGAGCTTGGCCACCCCTACTACTGTCCGTCCTTGAAAATCGCGCCGAGCTCTCGGGAACCATTCCACTTTGAAAAGAGGTGATGTGTTGGGAGTGGGAACTTTCTGAAGTTTTCAATTTAAAACTTGCATTTACGATCCTTTTGACATATTCAACTAAAGTATGTACTTGAAATTAGCATCGTTCCACGTTGTTTGATACGACTCAAAATGCTTCTTGTTATTCTTCCCCTTATTGTTATCTTGCCTATCAGCACTATTTTGGAAAGATCAGAAAAAACCTGACGCATGCGTAAATGCGCGGAAGGTTTTACCTAAGAAAATCAGACATTAGTAGGCAGTTTTTCGTGGAACGGAACTTTTTACCCCATAGACCTAATATTAAAATTTCCCCTAGCAGCGGCCATCCAGTTCCTTTGAACGGCAAACGAATGGGTTCATCATTTCAGTTTTTCAAAAAAAAAAAAAAATCACTGGTTCACTCCCATTTCTGTTCTTCTACCTTTTTAGGATTAACTTAGGGGAGAACTTACTGGTTGTTACTTACTGAAACAATAAACAAAAAAAAAAAGTTTTTTTCACTGAAAAAAAATTGTTCTAAAAGAAACACTAAAAATTTTTTTTCTAAAAGCCATGGGATTCAAGTGGACCCCTTGCAGCCTCCTGCCGGTGCATATATGTTTGCTTGCCAACTTCCTAGAACATGTCAGCTGATCATTATATTTATCAGTCGATGTAAATTAATCGCAAGTAATACTTACTGATTTACTTCGAATGTAAAGTTTTTACAGTTGGACAACCTTTTCAAAAACAACCTTTTTTTCTAAGTTTAAAACGTCTTCGCATGCCACTGTTAGTGCTTTGCCGTGCCACACTGTGACACGGGTATCGTGGGTTCTCATTCCTGTTCCAAACGAATTCATTTAAAAGTCTTTCATCTAAGAATTCTTTAGTCAGAAGTGATTCAAAGAATTATCGTTCATGATTACTGTAGTTAGCAACTAAAGTTAAATAATATTCCAAAAATCTACGGAACATAAATGAAAGTGTTAAAAAAAATCCATTCGGAGAAGAAATTTCTCTACTTTCTTTCTTCGTTTTTTATACGAAGAAAGAAAGTAGAGAAAGGAAAATAAACACTGTAGTTTCACATGTAAAAAAAAACGGATGATGATATTTATTAACCAGAGAATAAACTCACAATTCCTAAAAAAAATTTCATGCAGTAGCAATGGATCATAATGACCATGGTAGATCGCTATCTACCAGTCACAAAGCAAATAAAAAGCTGCGGTAATATGAAATCATGCAATCTTTTCATAGCTACTATGTCGTAATTAAATTATTATTTGAAGCTCAAATAATTCTCTAGCTTGTACATAAAATGGTTTAAGAATTAATTAGGGTTTTCAAATAGCTTAATGACCATGAAAAAAAAGTTACGTAACCTTTGATTTTTACGAGTAAGTTTTGCAATAAACATTTCTGATATTCTCTTGGAAACAAAGCCTTGCGAGCGTTATTACTGTATTCACACTACAATAGATGGCAGCACTAAAATTTAATAAGTCCATACTTGAAGTCCAAAGGCGTAATTTTTGACAATTTTTTCGGTAATTGGAGATTTAAGCTTTCCCAAGGAAATAATTCAAAAATGTAGTCTAAAAAACACTATCAATTTTAGACAATCCTTAAATGATGTTTTGGGAAGGGTTAGTCGATTTCAAGGGAAGTTCTTGAGGGTTCTTCCCTGAAAATACTTCGGAATTAACGATCTAAAAACGCAATCCAGGCCAGTCATTTAGGGGGGGGGGCAGAGGGTCAATTGCCCCCCCCCCCCACCCCCCACCCCCCTGGCTTTGAGAAGTCAATGTATTTAGTATAAGTGGGCATGGTTTTTGAAGTTCTCCGGTGAAATTGCATTGTGTTTGGACGGGGTTTGGACCTTTTGCCCCCCCCCCCTTATGATACTAAGCGAGATACTAACTCTTAAATGATACTAAGCGAAAACATGTGGTGCAGAAAAGCAGAACTCTCCCCCGGAAATGTGTAGAGGTTGATGTATAAAGGTATAAGCTGAAAAAAAATGCCCTTTTTTCTTTTTTGCTCTTTTGTGATTTTAGACAGAGAGATTCTGTGGTCTTCCCTTGGAGAATTCAGAGTTTTTATCTAAAAAACACAGTTGTGTATGTCGACTTTGGTAACTTTAGGAGAAGGGAAGGATACGAGAAAACTCCCTCGGCAATTTTTCGAAATTAAAGCTCCAAAAGCGCAAAACTTTAAAACAATTGTCGATCACAAAGAGGAGAGGAGACTTTTCCCTTTAAAATGTTTGAAATTGAAGTCCTGAAATTGCAATTAGAGACTTTTTTTGTTGATTTTGTGGATTGGGAGGTTTAGCTGTCTTTACATGTACAAAGAAAGGTGACCAAAAATTTTAGATACTTTCACCCCTTTTTTTGGTGAGTTCTGAGCTGTTTTACCTTGGTTTTAAAAGCAAAGCAAGAAGAAAGCTCCACACAGATTTTATATTTTAAAAGCTATAAGTTAATAATTTATGATACACCAAACGTCTAGAAATGCATTATGTATGACAAACTATATAATTATTTAAGATAAATAAGCAAAAACGGTTTTTTAACGTTTTGACAAAATTCATTAAAAACACAAGAGTCTGCCAAAGCTCCTATACTCATTTGTGGTAAAGAAAGTAAGTACACCACATCTCAAATTTTTTTATGGAAACTTGGTACCACTTTTGGTGCATTTTCCATGCTACCAATACCAATTATCGAAAATAGATTTTTTTTTTTCCTAATTTTGAGAAAAACATTTAAAACAAAAACAGCATTTGGAAACCCCCAAAACAACGGTGCTAAATCAAGAAAGTGTGCAAAAAATTTCAAATTTTTTATATGCATTTTGCTTTATCAGTTGCACCTTTTTATTAAGGACTTTTTCTCAACTAACTTCCTGTATCATAATTTTCACACGTGCTTTCGGTTACCTCTTCCACTCTTGAAATGAGCTCTTGAGCTCTGAAATCTTATGAACGGAACGAAAATGTGCCTTTACTGGCCCTGTGGTCAAAGCGCTGGCATTGCTCTGTGCGCTGTAAGTTCACGCTTGAAAGTTCGATCCTATCGTGTGTCATTAAAATAACTTACGAATTTGTGTAACATTGACTGGTAGTGTTGAAGCATGAACCTTAAAAAATGTTAAATGAACGAATAATTGAAGGTTTCCAGCCCGATGAATGCTCTTTTTCTTTATTTCGACAGAGAATTTTGTATTAACCTTACACAGAAATTGGGAAACGTTACACTATAGTTGTACATAACCTATGCGTGGGTAAACCTTATCTCCCAGGATATATCGGTTAAGGCTTACTCCATATGCACGAGGAAGCGCAGCGTCTACTGAACAACCTTGTACTTGAAGTAGCGGACAAGTGGAATAAAGTGTGATATTGTCTGACCAGTTTTTTGAACACTTATAATTTTGTTCCATGGATTGAAGGTGATAAGGTCCGTCAAGTATCATGTCCCCCTTAGTCACAGAAATGATTGGTAACTAAGAATATGACCCCGTTTTACCCGTTGAGAAAAATTCCTTAAAAAAAAATAACACAATTTTTTTTTTTTTTGAAAGCTTTTTCCAGAAATATAAAAATTGTCACATATCACCTTTATCCACTTGCCCCTTCAATTATGGCGTAAGGTTTCACGAAATTTTTATTGTACTAACTATAAAACGAAAGTTTTGTTAATAAATTTATGCCATTAGTTTCAAAGCTAAACCTAGGCAAGCATATATTTGTGACTTTTTTCGAAGTGTTGGATTTTATTGTTCTCTTGCTTCTAACATGAGAATTTAATTAAATGTCCTATTAAAACGGTAATGAAGGCCGATTTCTTTTACAACAAGAAAGGTATAGGGGCATTCCGCGAAAAAGTCTCCATATCGTCCCGCACGTGATGCTCACGTAATGCATTAAAAAGTAGTGATTTTAAAGGGCAATAAACAACATTTTGTTGGAGAAGAAATCACAAACCAGTGTGGTATTTCTTAGGCAAAAAACTTTGTCAGTTATCTTTTAAAATTTCTACTTTTTAATGTATTATATGAGCGTCACGTACGAGACAAAATTGCGTCTTTTTCGTGGAATGTGGCACTATAACGGTTAAATATATGACAGATGTTTCCAAAAAGTGCACCTCAAATAAGTTTTAAAACGAAAAGACTTTGAAATCTATATATATAAAAATGAATGTTGGTGTGTGTGTGTGTTCCCTAAGATCTCAGAAACTACCCGGGAGATTTGACTGAAACTTTCACCGTTTGTTCCTTTTGGTACTGGGAAGGTTTAGAGACCAGTTTCAACAAAATCCGATGGGTAGTTATTTTTTTATTTCAATTTTAGACCTGATTCTGTCTCTGTAATTTCAATTTAAAACGCCATTTTCGAAGGCTTTCATCAATCCAATCGAGTATTTAGTGTATCAACTCAACTCTCTGGCAGATAGTTGGAATTGCTTGCTACCGTAAATTTGGCTATCTTTTGAATCGCGCCAAGAGCCCTCAATAATGGAAGTTTTCCCAATAACTATCTCAAGTATAAAGGATAAAAAATGGTTTTTGATTAACAGATTAATCTTTTCTTAAAAACAAATGAGATTCAGTTTCATATTTCGGAACTCCTTTAGATTTGTAGAGGCTTAGATGTCATGCATTATTTTCCAGACGAACACTATTTTGTTGTTTTCAATCAAAGTATGTTACTATATTTTCTCGCCAAACATCCAATCAATAGTTCGTTTTCATGTCCATACTATTTGCTATGATATACCGCAATGTTGGAAATTATTTTAACGCCTTACGGAATGGTGTACATTTACCGCCAAATATAATATTCAAATTGATTTCAGATTGCCAAAAAGTAATTGATCAGTACATTTTTACAGCGTAAATGTTTATATGTAAATTTTTCTTTATTATTGTTCAACTTTTTTTTTTTTTTTTTAATTTAAGGGAGCAGTTGTCGGTCTACTTTTTTGAATTGATCAGTGCATTTTCACAACGTAACTGTACATCTGTAATTTTTTTTTGTTCACCATGCTTTTTTTCTGAACTTAAGGAAGCAATTGATGGTCTACTTTTTTGGATTGATCAGTGCATTTTTACAACGTAATTGTATATATGTACATTTTTCTTTTATATCGTTCACCGTTCTTTTTTTCTTTTTTCTTTTTTGAAATAAAAGGAGCAATTAATGGTCTATTTTTTTGGATTGATCAGTGCATTTTTACAACGCAATTGTACATACGTGAATTTTTCTTTATTGTTGTTCAGCGTGCTTTTTTTTTTTTTTTTTGAATTTAAAGGAATAATTGATGGTCTACTTTTGTAAATATGTATATTTCTCTTTATCACTGTTCACCGTGTTTTTTTTTTTTTTTTTTGAAGGAGCAATTGATGGTTTACTTTTTTGGAATGTCCAGTGCATTTTTAGAACGTAATTGTAAATGTGTACATTTCTCTTTATTTTTGTTCACTGTGCTTTTTTTATAACTTTAAAGTAGCTATTTGTGGTCCAGTCACATTCTATTGTAAATATGTCAATTTCATTTTATTACTATTCACTGCTCTCTCTCTCTCTCCTTTTTAATTAATTTAAAAGAGCTATTCATGGTCCAGTCACATTATACATTTTATGTGTCTCTACATTTTATTTTCAACACGAAGATCTCTTTTCACGATTTGTGGAGAACTTCTTCATCTTGATGTGTAAATAAAATTCCTATCCAAAATCAAATTATGTGTAAAGTTTTTCATTGTTCAGTATTTTTTAATTTTTATAAAAAATAATTGGTGGCCTATTTGTAGATTGTTCAGTACGTAATTTCAACTTTACTTGATTTAGAATTTTTAAAATATTTCATTCCTCAATAACGCTTTATAGATTTTTACATCCAAAACACCATGTGGAGACGAAATATACATCTAGGCGGAACAACGTCTGCCGGGTTCTGCTAGTAAAATATAAAAAAGGAATTTAAATCTAAAGACTATTTCTGTGAGCTTATTCGCACGAAAATGTATGAAATAAAATAAATACATGATTTCTAGATGACAAAAGTCAAAAATTTAAGTTGATTTAATTATATCTTTATATGCCGATTAATTCTAAAACATACTATAAAATTTAAATCAAAAATTGGGAGAAGAAATAGGTGGTATTTAGGTAAGTATGTAGAGGAGTACTGCCGTGGGCAGGTAAAGGGCAGTAACTGCAAATTTTTCGATTTTCATTTTTTTGCATTTTTGAAATCTATGTTACATTAGTTTTATGGTACAAGCATCTTTTTTTGGTTTCCGATGAAAAAAAACTGTTTTTTAACCAATGGTAATTAGCAGTAACTGCATTTTTCGTTGCTGTGGGCAGGTAAACGGCAGTATCTGCATGTCTTCAGGATGAACATAATATGAATCGCTGTGCAAAACTTGCATCAAGCCGCAAAAACCGTTTTCCTTTGTACTTAAACTAAGCGAAAGTAGGGGTGCCCTAATGGGAGGTCACGGGAGGTCATTGGTTGCACGTGAATGTTCCCAAGGGGGTGTTTTATTCATTTTGGGGGTGAATCAGTGTTAATATCAAAGCAGACTTAAGTGATATAAATTGGCGTTACCACTTGGCGATATATCGCCAAGCTTTTAGTCGCCAAGTGCTTGTCGCCAACTTGGTGACATATCGCCAAATTGGCGACAAATTTGGCGAAAAAAATTATTTTATGAGTTTGGGTTCAATTTAGCGCTATTGGCGGTATTTTGCGAAAAATCCACTGAATGATGCTAAAATCGGCGATATTTAGAAAATGAATTGTTGTAAATCATTTTTTGCTTTGTTTCGTGGTACATTTGGGCGTAAATGTTTGAATTGTCATCTTGCTCATTCCAAGCATTATTTTAACACTTAAGGCATCTACTAAAAAAATTTACACGTAAAAGGAAGTAGTGTGGGGTCCATACCAGATTTTTTTCTTTCAAATAAAGTTTCTCTCCACTAGCAGACAATATTTTTCACGATTTCAAAGATACACAAGCCAAACTTGGCAGACGACAAACAAAAATGCAGCAATGAAATGATTTTATTTACATTGTTTTGTTTTCTTTTAATTACAGTTGCTTTCATACTAACAGACGATAGTTTTTGCAGTTTAATCCCTAGCTGTTGCATTTTTAATAGTACTATGAAAAAAATCGTCAGCACAACAAGCATTTCAAGCGCTCTTTTTCTCAAAGTGATTTCTTGTTTTGATGCAAAGTACAAAGCATTAACTGATTTGTAGTAATTTTAAAACATCTGGTGTGCACGCCACACTACTTCCTTTTACGTTTAAATTCCATAATAAATGCCTCAAGTGTTAAAATAGTGCATTAGAGTGAGCAAGATAACAATTCAAACATTTACACCCCCAGTTTGTCACGAATCAATGCAAAATAATGTTTTACAATGATTTATTTTCTAAATATCGCCGATTTTAACATGATTCAGTGAATTTTTCGCAAAATGTGCCCAATAGCGCCAAATTGAATCCAAATTAAAAAAAAAATCATTTTTTCGCCAAATTTGTCGCCAACTTGGCGGCAAACACTTGGCGACCAAAAGTTTGGCGATATATCGCCAAGTGGTTGCACCAAATCATATCACTCAATCTGCATTGAAATTAACATTGATTTACCCCACAAAGGGGTAAAAGACCCCTTGGGAACATTCGAATGCAACCACAAGGGGAGGTGCACAACGACCACCCTCAGAGCCTACATACCAAACTAGAAGCTTCTACGGCATATAGTTTTTGAGTTATGCGACATACATACATACATACGCACATACATACAAACATACATACATACGCACATGCATACGTACATACAGACGTCACGAGAAAACTCGTCGTAATTAACTGGGGCATGGTCGAAAAGGATATTTCGGCTGTTTAGATGTTCGTAGGTACATATGCATGTGCTGATAGGTCGAAAAAACTACTCAACATTCATTCGGGGGGAGCAAAATCAAAATTTAGACCGAATTTTGAGTGAAATTTTCTTTGTGATCACAATACTACCTTTACTAAGTAAAAGGAAGTAAAAATGGCTGAAGAATCATCAAGTTTTGCTTCATATTTTGCATAATACAATACAGTTCATTATATTTTTTAATTATATTTCGCGTTCGTTTATATTAAATCTATATCAAGTGGATACACGGTATTTATGTATATTTTTAAATAAAACATATCATTCACAATGCAATAATATATTTCGTAATAACAAATCTACTCCGCATGTTGTCGAATATGTAAATACTGGACATTTAGTAGCATACTGTGCAGTTACTGCCGACTGCCAGTCAATTCCGCATGACAATTAGAGTGAAAAAGGCAGGTAAACGGCAGTATCTGCTTTACCTCTCTCTGCGCTTGCAAAATCAAAATTCAATCGATTACCCAAAAATATATCGGTATAAACATATAGTATCGCCTATGTTCGAAGTTCAATGTTTTATTGATCTTTGTGGGAAATCAAAAACGCGTTTCTTCAAATATCTCGAAAACTCATTTTTGCAGATACTGCCGTTTACCTGCCCACGGCAGTACTAATTTTCGGTACATGCAGTATGCAGTGGAAGCAATCAATAACAAAATAACTTCCGTAACACCGAATTCTGGATTAAATAAACAGAAAGATTTGAAACATGTGGGTCGCACAAAATTATCTCAAGCAGTGGCAGGTCTATAGTGTTGCAATTGCAAGGGATCCTTTACGTAACATCTCACATGACATAAGTTGCTGCCAACTGATTCCTGAAAACTAGTTTACGCAATTCTGTTCTCCTCTAAGGGGGCCTTTAAAGGGGGGCCCCAAAAATGCGTTGCGGTGGGCCTACAAAACTATAAATTTGTAACTGCACTCAACAAATGCGTGTTGCAGAAACGTGAGACCCATGTTTTTACATTGGCCCATTTTCTCATTCCCCTCCCCTTGCATTTGATATAAATTTAAAAATTCAACATACAGGGTGTCCACTCAAATCGTGGACCAATAGCTAATTTCTAAACCGTTAGAGATAAACATATAGTTTAGTTAGGAAAAAATCTCCAAATTATGAAAGCAATTTTGGGTCTATTCAATGTTTTTCAAAAAATCAAATTTTGAAAAAGTTACGAAATTTAAATTTTTATACAGCCCCCCAGTCCTATCAATCATATTTAGTAAAACATTCTTGACACTGTAACGTTTAAAACTAAAAAAAAATCACTCTTCTACCACGAAAATTGACCGAGTTATGACGTTTTGAAAAATCAAGATTTTGAAGGATTTCGCATACGGTCCCTTAAGCGATCTCTGGATGGCGTCATGAAACAATGCAAAATCTTGATTTTTCAAAACGTCATAACTCGGTCAATTTTTGTGGTAGAAGAGTGATTTTTTTTAGTTTTAAACGTTACAGTGTCAAGAATGTTTTACTAAATATGATTGATAGGACTGGGGGGCTGTATAAAAATTTAAATTTCGTAACTCTTTCAAAATTTGATTTTTTGAAAAACATTGAATAGACCCAAAATTCCTTTCATAATTTGGAGATTTTTTCCTAAATAAACTATGTGCTTATCACTAACGGTTTAGAAATTAGCTATTGGTCCACGATTGGAGTGGACACCCTGTATATTAACAAGTCACAAAAATTTAGTTTAGAGTATTTTCAAGATTTGTGTTTTTTGTATAAATTCACTCTTGTGGAAGACGGTGGAAAAGTAACAGGATTTTTTAAGCAGAAAATAGCACAAAAAGTCCAAATGTACGAAATCAAACAAGAACACACGTGCCCCCCCTAGAGGCAGATCCAGAAATATTTGTAAGGGGGGCCAAGTTTTAGTGCGTTAGAATTATACTTAATCAGTTAAGTGGAAGGAAAACGAATCACGTAAAATGTAAACCTTCTTCAAAATATGATACAATATTGCAAAGCAAGTAAGATTTTTATAATATTCTGTTAAATTAACCATATATTTACTTTGGTAAAAAAATTTTCTTCGGAAAAACAAAATTTTCTATTTTATAAATTGTCTACATGTAATCAATTTTGGAATTATAAAATTCTCAAATAAAACTCTTATAAAAGTCTGAAATAAAATTTAATATTTTTCATTCATAATGTATGGATACAATTTTTGTTTAAATGAGAGCAAGAATGATAATGGTTGTGCAACTAATAAAATGTAATGAGTTACCGCCCGTAAGCCAGGGCTGTCTTAGGATGCTATGATCGAGCTGTGGGTGCTTTTGCGTTAATAATAAAATGTGTTTCTCATCACAGGGGGGGGGGGTCAGTTGACTCTTTGACCACTCCCTGAATCCGCTCTTGCCCCCCCCCCCCCTCCTTCTGTCTCTACCAGCTTCCATTTTCTCCAAAGAAAGTTAGCTGGGTAATTTTCACCATATGCTTACATTTCAGAATTTTTAAGTAATTTTTTTAACTTGCTATTTTTTTTTTTTAGAATCACTAACAGATGTTTTGTCACATATTTTAGGTGTGTGAAAAAGTAATTGGTTGTACACTTTGATGCATAATTAAGTATTCAAATGCTGTTGTAAAACTTTAAGTTGCAAGGAAAATTGTCGTCCGTTACCATACAAAATTAATATGAAATCTCACTTTTACACTATATCATAGCGCCTAGAACCAACTTCATTTAAAATTATTTGCGTCCATGAAGCTTATAACGATGTTTTTGATCATTGAAATATTGATCAAAAACTGTATGGTAACGGACTTGACATTTGGTAACGAATTTGACCAGTAACGGACTTGACATTTCAAGCAAAATGTCAAATTATGGCTAGGTTATCAAATTAAAAAATTGAACCACAATATGCATTTTCTTAGAGTTGTATAATAAACGATATTTCGGGGTAAAAGTTGAGAAAAAGTAAAAATTAATACTAAAATCTTTGGTAACAGACTTGACAAAGAATAAAAATACGCACCTGGAAGAAATTGTATGCGAAACGCCACAGCAATACTTCTCGACTCAGAAAACAAAATGGTACGAAATAGTTACGTCACTAGATTGTCAAGTTAACTGAATACGTGTTACCATCTTTTGACTGCAATAAATACCTTTTTTAGCTAAAATAATCATAGGGTAACGGACTTGACAAGAACTGCCGGACAAAATATATTCATACATTTCTTAATGAAAAAAAATTACTATTGTCAATATTTATTATGAATATCATACACTAATAGTCAATATATAAAAATAAGTTGTTGTATATGGGTGATTCTACAAATACGGGAATATTTCTAACATGTAGAATTCAAAAAATTAATTTAAAATTAAAAATCTGAAAAAAATCAGCAAAGCACTTGATAAGTTACATAATTAAAATAGAATATCAGCAGAGCTTAAATGTTTGTATTTTATTGTATTTTTGAATTTTTATTTTTTTGAAGGCATATGTGAATGATAAAAAGGGCATGTGGATGACACAATGGGTATGTGAATATAACACAGTAAGTATGTGAATAACACAAACACAATAGGTATATTAATGAAATTTTTTAACCAGTAAACTGTTAGACATAATTTTTAAACATTGTACTGTCATAGTTTGGCTTTTGATTCATCCACGTGTCTTAAATTGGGGCATGTGAATGACAGTTGAAAAAGGGCATGTGAGTGACAAAACACAAGTAATTGTGTTCTCAAAAAGTCATATCTGAATATTTTTCGGCTTCACTTCGAATTAGAACCCACAAATGTAAGCCTTAGGATTATTCATTATCAAAATTTATTTACATGTACATTTTACATGCATTTTGTGGGGCATGTTAATGACAAAGATAAAAAACACTTGCCTTGAAAGTTGAGTTTAGCTTGCTTTTTATCAAAAAGTAATTGCAGAACAGCAAAATTAATCCTCATCCAGGAATAACAAAGTTCCATGCTTTTTGTTTTAAGATGTGTTGCCAGATTTTGGAATAAAACATTTCAGAGAAAAATATCTATACTTTTTAGACATATGGATGAGTGATAATCGCTGGGACAAAGTTTAGATTAACTTTTAGAGATATTATTTTCATATTATTTTGCTTTTTTTTGTGATTTACATCTTGCACACATTCATGTTTATAAATAAAAAACTCTCGAGAAAAAAATCACTTATTTTTTTTAAATCTATATTCCATTGATTGTGAAAATTGCACCTATGGGACAGGGCATGTGGATGACATTTCAATCTAATATCCTTTTTTTTAAATGAATAATAATTAAATATTGACGTTGTTGATAACGGAAATTATAGAACAAAAGACGCATAAAAATATTCCCAAAATAGTTTTTTATTAAATTAAAAACAAAAAGAGCAATCAGTATGGAACACAAATTTGCCCATTTTTGTAGAATCACCCATATGCTTTTTTATACAATTAAGTATATAAAAAAATAGTTGAATGTGCAAAAATTTGAAATGGACAAGCGTTTTTGCCTTGATTCTTATTTTTAAAGACTTATATGAAACTAAATAAATAAATTTCAATAATGTTTTGAGTGATAGAATTTTTTGGGGGGTATTTCTTGCAGAAAATAATTGTTCGCATTCAATTTAAAATATAAATTATGCTTCAAAATCGTCTTTTTAACCTCCGGACAGCAAATGTAAGCAAATTTTGAAAATGACCCAGCTCTTTTTATCAGCATCAGTCACTCGTCTAAAAGGGATGTTAGTAACGTTTTTTCGTACTTGGGGAATACTCCGACAATTGTAATTCCATACGTGTCAGTATTTCAATAAAAAGCCATGACACTAGCAAAGACGATCAAACTGTAGAGCAGATATACTTCATTTATCAACCAAATGTGGCCTTTGTTAATGGGCCAGTTGAAAGAGCTCTATTTTTCCACGTTTTACACTTTCGAGACACAACTTTGAAACAACTGGCACACCTGAGCAAAGGGCACGTGAAGCTTGTAATAATGCTTATCTCGAGCAGGATAATGGAGAATGGTTTCTAGCTCTCTGTGCAATTAGCATTTGATGTCAATTATATCTCGGTTGTAGGTATAGCTCAAAATATTTTTTAGTCTACGTGCTATCTAGAGGTAAGTAGTACTCGAATTGAACAGACGATTTTCTTTTATTTCACTTCTTAAAATTCTCTTGAAGAATTTTACAGCAGTAAAATACCTCTAAGATATGCATCGGAGCTAGCTCTTTTTTGTTTAAGCCAAATAATTTTTTTATACCTCTGCAAGCATATTTCACGTACTGAAAATTGGAGAAACTCCTCAAAAATGTAATCAATCATAAGTTTAAGCTTTGTTTTTGAATAAAAATTGAGCATCGTGGAAAAGGGAAGGGGGGTGTTGTGATAGAAATTTAAAAATATAATGTGGAGAGTTTTTTTTTTTTTTTTTTTTTTAATGGAAATGTCGGACATTTTGATTGTTAAAAAGTAAAACAGTGCACTCCTCTTCATTCCATTTCATCCTTACAAAGCTTTTTTTCTCTTTCTTTTCCTTTTTTTTTATATAAGTGACCACTGTGGTCTTAACTTTTTTCATTTGTGCCAGTCCTTCGCTCCTTTACTAAGAATTTTAATTCTAAAATTGTCTAGGAGTACTTTCACGCGCGTAGAAAAAAATGTTAGTAATATCACTAGCCTTGTTTGTAATACAGATCGTTTCTCTTTGTATTCAGTTACCTCGGTTTTTTTTTTTTTTTTTTTTTTTTCCAATTTAAATATCTGAATATTAGATAAAATTATTTACAGAGAGGGAAAAACTTTTTTTTTCTATGGCATATATTAACGCTTGTGTGTGAGCTACATAATTATTTCACCCACTCATTTTCTCTTTTTTTTTTTTACGTTTTTTCTCGAGCTCTCCATTCTTCATATTTTTTCCTTAAACTTAATTAAAGGCTATGTAATACCTAACAAATATCTACTTTTTTTTATAATAAAGGCTGTTTTCTTTTATCTGAAACGGACATAAATAAAACTTATACTTTTTCTTATTATTATTACTATTACCTAGAAGGGGCGTTGAATGAAAAAAAATCAAAGGGAATATGGTTAGTTTTATTAGTCAGAGAAGGATGATTTCTGAGTTTCAGGGGAGGGGGCTGGATTATCCCCCCTTGATATGCTCAAGCTACCTCATGTTGGTACAAGGAGACTACCGTGTGTACAAGCCACTACTTAAATAAATAAGGAGTCCCTAATTCGAAAACTCACGCGTAGGAACGAACTTCCAAATCGTACTTTCAAAAATTTAGAAAATTTAATTGTGAGGACTCAATAATGTTTATGGACTATTACAAAAGTAGAAGTTGACATGTTTCATATTATATAAATTTTT
>JAXGGA010014035.1:0-33287 GCA_038373865.1 Uloborus plumipes
GATAAGATATAAATATTTTATTAAACTTTTTTACTGATACAATCAGGCGAATCTTTGAATCTAAGTTTGTGTTCTTTATTTCCCTCCTAAGTGAACTTTTAATTGGACGTGAATTATTTAGTAACCAGCTTTTACTTGACGAGTGAATTGTTATTTTTTACTTCCCTGTTAACATACTTAATATGTCAAGATGTGAAATTTGTGTTTGGATTTACCAAAAAAAAAAAAAAAACGTAAGTGTAGAGTAGAAGCACAATAGGACTTGGCGAAAAGAGAAAAATATTGTTTACTTCGCCGCCAAGTTTTTCTTCTCACATTGAGACCATTCCACGAAAAGGCCGCCAATTTTGTCCCGTACGTGACACTCATATATTTCATTAAAAGAAGTAATTTTGAAAGGAAATGAACAAAGTTTTTGCCAAAGATATCCATACCGGTTTGTGATTTCTTATCCAACAAAATTTCGTTCATTACCTTTTAAAATTACCACTTTTTAATGAAATTACAAGGAATGGACAAGGATGGAACTACTTTTTTTTCTTAATACGCACTTAAAAATTGCTTGCACTGTAAAAAATAATTGTTGCTTTTACAGTATAATACCGTAAATCAGGGTTACTTGGACCCTAGGGGGTTACTTGAGCCCACTACAATAAAATGATATAGGTTTGGTACCTACTAGTTGAAGACTTGCACGTAGTTCCTCGTTTCTCCAATAGGTAGAAGCCCTCTGCAGTCTCTAACGCTAGTACCAAACCCAGATTTTATCATTTTACTGTGGGCTCAAGTAGCCCTGTTGTGGGTCCAAGTAACCCTGATTTACGGTACATCTAATTTTATAGTCACACACTGTAAAATTGCTAATTTTACACCAATAAACTAAAATTGCTGCTTACCGTAATAAGCTGTAAAATTGTTAATTTTACAGTTTATTACTGTGCATTTTACAATTTTAAACTGGAACCCTTGCTGCTAGTATTATACTGTAAAAACAACACTATATTTTTGGCAGTGTGGTAATGCAAATCATCGATTGTTTTCTAATACAAGACTTGATTTCCTATTGCAAGAATGATTCAAACATATACCGAGAATCACACGAATAGTGGAATAAAAAATGGTACCGAAAAGTTATTATTATTATTATTTGAATAAGTTTAGTTCTGATAAAAATATATGTTTCTTAAAGCGAAGCCCACACTGCAAAAAATGAACTGTTGTTTTTACAGTATAATACTAGATGCCGAGGTTACGATTTAAAACTTAAATGCACAGTAATAAACTGTAAAACTAGCAGTTTTGCAGTTTATTACTGTAAAATTAGCAATTTTACAGTTTAGTACTGTAAAAGTAGACATTTTACAGTTCGTTACTGTAAAATTAGCAATTTTTACAGTTTATTACCATGAAATTAGCTGTATTATATTGTAAAAACAACATTCATTTTTTACAGTGTAGTATTTTTAACATTCTTATGAAAACTAATCGTATCTTTTACAATAATGATTTTTTTTTCAAAATATTCAAATGTCAGCCATCAATATCTTCTTTACTCTTTATGAATTTGAAATGTATTTTTTTTTAAAAAGAAAAAAGACTACTTGAAAGTACATCTACATATCGATATTCCTTTCCAAAAAAGGATTATTCAAAAATAGAATAGATTCTGGAATTACTTCGGGAGCTGGAAAAAATGATGTTATCATAAGAAAAGCGATAAGTTAAAGAACCGAAGAAAAATGATAAAATTCCACCTTAAGGCCAGAGATAAACGCACAAAAATAGATTTTTTGAACGATTTGGTTTATAAACAGAATCGATGTAGTTAAACATTTCACATTTTTTCTTTAGTGTTTATTTCAGTATTCATTAAAATGTCAGTAAAAAAATCCCACACACAAATTATCGCATTAATATTTTAGGGTACTCCACTGCAAAAAGCAGACCCCCCCCCCAGGTCATAAATTCTGTCATTATAAGCCATGTAGGAGGGTAAAAGTATTTCCTTAATAATTTCGTGAACATTATTCATTAAAATTGTTTTTAAAAAATACTGAATGCAGCAATCAATACTGTTATTACTTATGAACAGAAACACATATTTTTCACTCTGCATGTATCTTTTAAAATTTTATTTAGAGAAAATAAGCTCCAAAACGAATGTAAGGAAGAAGGCTCACAAATAGTGTTTAGAATATTAATGAATTAATGATTACAAAGCATTAAATCTGTCTAAAAAGGTGCAGTGGTTTCTAGACTGTTGCTATTGTTGCTGTACTGCGTTCACGAAAAAGATCCACTTGATGCAAATCAAGAAATAAGTCATTTGGCGGCTCAACCACGAGTTTGGCGTGCAAAGTAACAAATGAGCGACGCCGAGTGATGTGGTTTACTTTTTATATTTCAGAGAAAATCTCCAAAAGTGGCAAACCTTCCGGCTACCTATTTGTTTACTTTCGGCCTGTCTTCCCACTCCTTTCTTTGTGGGAATGTTTTGTGCTGTGAATGTGCGCCTAATCTATAAACGAATCCCAGTGACATGTGTCTACTGTGGAAGTCGGACTTCACACCAAGTGGCGGTGCAGTTGGAAAAGTGAAATAACTCACTCCAAATTGCCACCGTATACATGATTGCAACTTAAGTTGACAGTGAAGTCACTAGAAGCGGAAGAAAGAGTTAACAGAAACCTTCTTGGCGAATTAGAGGAGATCACCAACTGTGTGTGAACTCTTACTGGCTAGCGTGTTCGATTCCAAATGGATGTCCAAGTAGCATCAACTCATCGGATTTTGCTCGACCGATCAACAAACTCCTCGCAAACTGATCCTGTAACGCACGATGACATCGTTCCGATCAGTATCCGAGCACGGTTTTCAATGAGCTACTTTTCATTCGAAAGCGATATCTTTCCAATCAACTTTCCCGATGAAAATAAGCCGAGCTATATTCCATCGGAAAACGATATCCTTCCGATCAAGTTTCCCGATGAAATTTCTCGGCACGGGACTGTTCTGCTCGTAAATTGCTCCAAATCTCATCGTATTCTCATCGGATTTTGCTGCTCGGATTCTGCTTGGCCGATGAGACATATTGGATCATAGGCCGATGAGAATTTCATCGGGTTTCGATGAATGGCCGATCATCGGCCGATGAGATGATGCTGCCTGGGTGTAAGCTTCGCGCTACTCCATTCGTAACATTGAAAATATTAAAACAATTGCAAATATTATGACAAAAAAAAAAAAAAAGGTTACATATGCGTAGATGAAACACTCTAACCCGATTTCTAAAGGAAAAGTCTACTTTCACCCAAAACTCGAACACCGCTACTACTACTTCGCTACTACCTACTACTTCGTTTGCTTAGTTTGATTTCTCTATATTCAAGAAATGTTGCAGCCGAGTATAGCTGGCATAACACAACAAAAACAACAACGATATGGAATGCATGAAGATAATCATAAACTGAATAATATTATAGCGTTAACCAGGTGCTCATTCGAGTGAATTATACTTAAAATGTTGACAAAGCAAGAAAAGTAGTGTATTTTTGTGTGTGCGTTTTATTCTGTTATTGTGTGCGACGTCCGACGTCCTGGTAGCTTCCATCGTTGTCTTGGTAATGTACATCATCATACGCACATGGACGTTGTTCCTTAATTTTTACAAACTCGATTTGGTAGTGCACTGCAAAAAAATAACTGTTGTTTTTACAATATTATACTGGCGGCCGAGGTTCCAATTTAAAACTGTAAAACTAGCAATTTTAGTTTCTTACTGTAAAGTTATCAATTTTACAGTTTATTGCCGTAAAATTCAGCTGTATTATACTGTAAAAGCAGCAATAATAATGGCAGCTGAGGTTACAGTTTAAAACTAAAATGCACGGTAATAAACTATTAAATTAGTAATTTTACAGTTTATTACAGTAAAATTTGCGATTTTAAAGTTAAGTACTGTAAAAGTAGCAATTTTACAGTTTATTACTGCAAAATTGGCAATTTTTACATTTTATTACTATAAAATTAGTTGTATTATACTGTAAAAACAACATTCATTTTTTACAGTGTAGAATGGCCTCGGATCCCCAGGTAGCACAAATAACCTTTAAACGTTTTATAAACGTTTTTAAGCGGTTGTTACAACGTTAATAACCATTTTACAACGTTTAAAAAACGAAGTGTGCTACTTGGGTCAGGTTCTAAGCATTATAACCGAATAAAATGTTTCGAAAAAAAAAAAACCCACCTCAGTTTAACTGCGTACTAGCTTTCAACCTGGTCATTAGCATGAATGTAAACGGATATCAGCTATCAAAGAAACTAGCACTGTGGCTGTTTCGAATTTCACTTTTTTTTCTTCTAAAGTTACTCACTACAATTTGCTCTCTCCAACTTCTAATACCAGAAGCCATTGATTGCGTTTGATTCCGAGCATACCGCGATAATGATGCTCCTAGCTCAACGCGCCATTTGCTATATTAAGCAATCCTAACTGCAAAAACGTACACACAAATAGTTTTATTTGGAAGGAGGGAAGTCACATGAGCTCGTAATTTGGAAGAAGACCTCTGCTCTGTTGTCGTGGCAACCACAAGTAGTACGTGATATAACATCGAATGAAACGTAATAGAATAGTACGTTCCAAAGCGTTCGAATGACCGATTTGGGAATGGTTCTTATGCATTTATTAAATGCTCTTCGATTTCTGTTTTCAGTTAAAAATGGAATGAGCTTTGACGCTATGAAATCCGTCTGAAAACTGTGGTAGAGTGTTAGATTTATTATGGAAGAGTCAAAACTCTTGCTACCCAGCAAAAGATAAAATAAAATAAAATAAAATGAAATAAATAAATAAATCTACTGAAAAGCTTTTGAAAATCTACAGAAAATGAAAGCATAGTTGGCACATGATTCAAAAAACCTGCAAATATTTAGATAAAAGTAAAAGATTATTTTTTTATGGATTTTATTGAAGACAAAAATGCAGATTTTTTATGATTTCTAAAACTCTGCAGAAATTTTAAAGAAAAAAACTTTAAAAAGAAAAAAAAAAGAAAAGAAAATTTTTTTCTCTCACATTTTCTACAGATTTTGTTTAACCACGTAACTATTTTAAAGAAAATGAAATACAAATACTAAATACTGGATTTATTTCTAACAAGACAAAGGTTAAAAAAACCAAGGTGCATTTTGAAGCAATAAAAATTCTTTAGAAATAATACGAAAATAATATTAACTACGTGAAAATTGTGTATTTTTATCTATACGCTTTAAACCAGTTGACATTACCGGAGAAAAATAACTTAAACTGCATGAGAAAACTTACAACGGGCATTTAAAATTAAATACTTGATGAATAGCCATCTGTTATCTTGGAAAATGCAATTATATTCTGATATTTTTTCAAAACATTTGAATAATTTCATAGGATTCATTCGGAAATATTTTTCTAGTTTTGTTAAAAAAAAAAAAAAAACATGATGTAGGGCATTTTATTATTTACATACTAAACTGTACTAGACAGCAACTTAAGTTGACACTAACGTCACGAAGCGCGGAGCCAATAAGAGCTCACACGTAGTTACAAAGCTCCTCTAATTCGTCAAGTAGGATGTGACGTTTTATCTAGCTCGTTTTTCATAGGCTGACATCACGGTGACGTAACGACCTCAGTGTCAAGAAACCTTGCAGCATGATGGATCGTGAAAGTGAAATCACATTTAACAACAGTAATTTTCAATGGAATTTTTTAACGGAGAAGTAACGACAGTGTATGAGTCCGAACATAGCAATCCAGAGTACGTTGCGAAATTTTCATTTATTTGTTGTTTATAGTAAATATCTAACCATTTGGAAATATATCAGAAACATGGGATTTTTATCATATGGTCACCAAAAAAGTGCCTGTAAAAGCAGCAACATTATTACAGTGAATTACTAAATCTACCCACAGTTTTATTGCACAGGCTAGTACATAGTACAAAAGCCAGAATCCATGTGAATTTAAAAAGAGCTTGAATGGAAAACTAAAACATAAAAACTCTTTACTTCAAAAGCAGCTCAATCCATAAAAATTAAAAAATAAATTAACTTTATGTATTTAGACAGTGGTGATGATTAAAAAAAAATAACAGAAAAATGAAGTTGTACAACAAATATTTTTCAAATGAAGAAAAAATCCGAATTTATTCCCGTTCTTTCAGGATATAATTTAGTGTCGTCTTTTGTCTTTGTTTTGTTATAAGTGTTTTCCGTGTGTTTCTAAATTTGTCTACAATTGTTAATTTTGACTGTTTTTCAAAATTTGAAACTTCGTTTATGTTTTATTTTCTGCAAACCTTTCAAAATTCCAAAAGTTTTATGTCCTTTACTGCTCAAAAGCTTTACATTTTTGGTAGTTTTTCCCTTTTTAACAAACGTCTGGCGGAGTATAGTCAGCTAAGGCTCTTGTGCCAATAAATCCTATCAAACCAACCAACCAATCAAACAAAACAAAACAAAAAAAAAAAAAAAACACTCTTTTGAAAAAAAAAACTATCATAAGAGTATGGAAGATTGCTTGAATCTTATTTAACCAATCAATACGAAAACGACTTGTCCAATGATGTTTTTCCTCTTGTTTCTTCTCGTATCTTGTCAACGAAGAAAACATATGCTCAATAGGTATCAGTTCGCATTACCCGAAATTACATAATAAACGATAAAAAATCTCGAGTCAAAAACATTTTGCTTCTTAAAGGAAAATAAATTAAAATCATGCTTTAACCCATTTATGCCCAAGTTTTTTCAAACAATTTTTTTTCAATTTTTATCTGCTTAAAACTCTTACTGGTTTACTTACTCTTACTGGAGTGGTTTACATACATTTTAGGCTTAAAATAGTTCGCCGTTGCCATATTTATTAAGTTATTTAACGTCCTGTTTATAGGATATTTGCAGATATGTGAGCAAAATACGACCTTACTTGACTTTACTTTTGCAAAGTAACACTACAGAAGGCATCTGTGATCAATTTTAAGCAAATCATTTAAAAATAGTTTAGTTTTATGAAAAATAAGTGCGCAAAAAAATTTACTGTCTGTGGATACCCATGCTGGATCGTTGCTTGACTGATTTGTCTGAAAATAACTATCAATAAATCAACTCCAAATAGTGGCTCTAACTGGTTTTCTCAAGAAGAAGGACAATTTAACTTGTGAAAAACAGCTTTAGTAAAATGATATACCCATTACAAGTTTTTGTATGCAGTAACTAACAAGCGTCCCGTTTTTAGGCTACTGGGCTGCAAAAGGAGAGGAATTCTTTTTGTGGGCCAATCGATTCAAGAGGGGGGAGGAGCAATAGAATGTTTTTCTCTTAATATATACTGCTATAACTCAAGAAGTAATGCGAGGAGTCAAACAAAATTTGATTTCAGAAGAAAAAGGTATTGTGTCAATTTTGCAACCATTGTATGGTATGGTTTCGTTTAACTGCACTAATTAGAACAGAAGATAATCCACAGAATCAAACATCAAGATAATCTGGGTACTATACTCTGCTACTTTAAAATAGGCGCATCAAGTTTATAAATTTTGCGTCACCCCCAGGGAAACCGTTCGAAAGAAAACAGCTCCATTCTTTTTATATTCACTGCCGTGGATTAAATTTATCGAATTAGGTTTAGGCTTTTATTTACATCCTCATATACCTCAGTTATTTCTAAACGTCTTCTAACAAATCTAGGCATCTATATACACCAATGAATACTTTTGTATGTATGCCCGGGTAATCTTTAAAACTATTGTACCGATTTTAACCATTTTTTCACCGTAGATTGCTACATTAACAGGAATCGGGATAGGCTATAATTTATTTCTAAAAAACTTAGTTTTAAAAAGTTATTATAAGAAACAGTAAATTTCATGTAGTTTTCCCGTTAAATGATTAAATTTTCAGTCCATTGTTGTAAAAATTTGTTGCCTTGCAACAACAATATTAATAGTGATCATAATTAAAATTTTGAACCAAAGCTTCTCTGAAGTAAGTATGAAATTTATTGCGTTCTTAGGATTTTTATATTCATCTGTGCCAATAATCGCTAACGGGGCTAAATAAAATGAGAATTGATTTTGGCAGCAGTTAGAAAATAGAAAGTGTTTATGGTCAAAAAAAATTCTAAATTAGGTACATAGGATGTTTTCATCAAGTGAGTTTTACCAATTAAGTCACAAGGGTTCAAGTCACAAGGTTAAGTCAAACTGTATTAATGAGACTTATTTATCGTCCAATATTTGGAAATGGTTGACTCCAGTGCGATTGATACTGTAAATATATATATTTATTTTGATTATACCAAGCTTAACACATTTTCTATTTACCTAAACTTTATTTGTAGCTTGCATTTGTATTTAGGGTGTGTAATATAATTTTTTTAGTTTATCCCGATAGAAAAAACAGCCACTGTTTACAGAAGTAGACATTTATGTCTATAGATGTGCACTTTAATGTTGAAAAATTTATGAAGGAGTTTCACTGAAACACATTACCCGGCAAAACCCGGGAAGAGTCGGATACCCGGCTAGTACATAAATAAAGCACAAATTTCGGAGAAAAAGCTTTGCTTTATCAACGTTTATTTTTCAATTGAATAATAGTTTACGCACAAAGCAATTTTAACCGTTTGCATTTAACCATTGTTGCAAAAGCTAAGTGGGAGAAAAGTCCACAGCGCGGGAACTATGACAACTATAAGGGGAAAAGTGCGGAGAGTAGGAAAAAATTTGGCTTCGACACGCCAGCTCTCGTTACACGTAGTATAAGCGAGAAACACACTTACTATACGTCCTTGAAAACCGCGCCTAGCACTCGGGAACCATTCTATTGAAAAAAAAGGGGTGATATGGGTTGTGAACGAAGTATGCACACAGGATGAGCAATTGCGAAAATAAAACTCTCGCAGGTTGAAACGGAACATCCTGTATACTGTCCGTCTTTTGGAAAACCTCGCCTAGCACTCCACTAGCATTCCACTTTAAAAAAGCATGATGGGTTGTGAGGGGGAACTTTCTGAAGTTTTCAATTTAAAACTTGCATTTGCTATCCTTTTTTACAGATTCAATTGAACTATATATTTGAAATTAGCACTGTTCTACGTTATTTGATACGGCTCAAAATGCTTCTTATTCTTCTTCACCTTATCACCCCTATTCTAGTTAGACATATCACCCCTGTTTTGGTAAGATCGGAGAAGACCTTACGCATGCTTAAGAACGCGGAAAATCAGACAGTAGTTAAGTAGACTTTTCGTTTATTACAGGGTTAGGGAAATATGTTTTGAGAAATAGCTGTGAGAATTGTTAACACAGAATTAAAAAAAGTAAAAATACATTTTCGGAGCATTTCTTAATAAAGAATTACTCTTCTGTCTTCGGTTCCGAAGAAACGTGGCTTCAGAAAAAAGCACAGTCACCCAAAAACGTTTTATTAAAATGCAAGGAGCGAATGATTAGAACACCTTTAGTAATTTTCTTGCAATTATAGTAAAGAATTACAGTCTACGTAAATTTAAATGGAAGTTAATGGAAACTTAAATGAAAACAATGCTGCAAAATTGATTCAGATTATCAAGAGATCCGGATATTAAGATTTACAAAAAAAAAAAAAAAAAAGAATTAACATTACAGCCGATGAAAACTTACATTTACCACTGAAAAAAAAATCAATGTTGTTCTTACATTATAATACAACTAATTTTATAGCAATAAACTGTAAAATTGCCAATTTTACAGTAATAAACTGTGAATTTTCCAATTTTACAGTACTAAATTGTAAAAGTGCTAATTTTACAGCAATAAACTGCAAAATTGTTAGATTTACAGTTTATTATCGTACATTTTAGTTTTAAACTGGAACCACTGCTGCCAGTATAATGTTGTTGTTTTTACAGTATAATACAGCTAAATTTTACGGCAATAAACTGTAAAATTCCCAACTTTACACTAAGAAACTGTAAAATTACTAGTTTTACAGTTTATTACTGTGCATTTTACGGTTTTAAATTTGAACCGCAGCTGTCAGTATTATACTGTAAAAACAACAGTTCGTTTTTTGCTATAAGGGCGAACTAAAAACAAGGCTAAAAAATTTATCCAGATTATCAGGGAATCCGGATATAAAGTTTTCCAGTACTCGTGCACATGGAGCAACTGAACGTTATCACGTGGCTATAATTCATCAAGAAATAATGTGAGGATTCTCAGAAAAAGTAGTACGAGACCCCAATAGAAAAAAGCGATAAATTGTTTTCGTAGCCAGTTATTTTACTGGGGACGTCAAGGAAAAAGTAAACGTTATTATTTAGCTACAGTTGACTACTAGAAGAAGCACACTGCAAAGAATAAACTATTGTTTTTACAGCATAATACTGGCAGCAAAGGCTCCAATTTAAAACTGTAAACTGCACATTAATAAAATGTAAAATTAGCAATTTTACAGATTATTCTTGTAAAAGTAGAAATTTTACAGTTTAGTACTGTAAAAATAGTAATTTTACAGTAATTTTACAGCTTACTGTAAAGTAAGCAATTTTACAGTTTGTTGCCGTTAAATTTAGCTGTATTATACTATAAAAACAACGGTATAATACTGGCAGCAGAGTTTCCAGTTTAAACCTGTGAAATGCACAGTAATAAAATGCACAGTAATAAATTTAGTACTGTAAAACTAGCAATTTTACAATTTACTTATTGTAAGATTAGCAACTTTTACAGTTTATTGCAGTAAAAATAGCTGTATTATACTGCAAAAACAATATTCTTTTTTTACAGTGTAATGGGATGATTCACACACAAAAAAAAAGGCTGGTAGGAGAGCCTCCAGGAACATTGGTGCTAGATTTGCTTTTGGAACTGATTGCTCCAGGACTGCTAGGGCAGTTGAATGTTTCTTTTATAAACTTTAAGTGTTAATAACTCAAGAAGTAATGTTAGGATTCGCAGAGAAATTGAAATTCGGGTTAACCCTGTAGAAACATTGCTTTTGTTTTGTCTCTGGAGATAATCGTTCCAAGGGACGCGTTCAAAAGAACGTTTTCTCGTTTTATTTGAGGCCTCCTGTCAAAAATCGTGACAATTTAATTGAAATAATTCATGGCATTTCACTGTGAAAATGAATGACATCGATTTGGTAGCCATTATTCATAAATTTGAAACTTTCTTCTGACAATAAAAGTTATTTTATTCGAACTTCTGCAAATCAGTAAATCGAGACAGTTTGGTTGCTGTAACACATAAATTCTGTACCTCAGAACCAGACTAACGTAAGTCCATTTCGTCACTTTTCAGTAGAGGACGAAAACGCTTGTCGGATGCATGCAAAGGTGGGACTCGTGCTCTTTTAATGCTGCTAAATAATTATGAAGGAATTACTTTTCTAGAATAACGTTCTTGTGGGTCGATACGGAATAAGATTCAACATACGATGCAGCAAAAAAACGAAAATCGGCATTTTTGGACTTACGTCGTTCTGGTTCTGAGGTATAGAATTATAAATATGCCTGTACGCTTGCGGTAGTACGAATATTTTGAAATGCTTCAATGGTTTCCAGTCTCACTAGTTAAGTAACACGTAAGTATCGAGCAATCATTATTAAGAATGCATCGACAAAAGTTTGGTCAGGCTATTATTATTTTTTTTTTCTTTAAAATATAAGTGACTTTTAGCTTTGATTAAAAAGTGCTATACGTAAAAAAAAAACGTGGAGCTTATATTTATTTCAAGTACAAATGCTTCAGAAAAAACATCTTTTCCATGTATTTTGATAAATGAAAATCACCACGAATCTTTGAATTAACGAGGAGTTAACGCATTCTGGTATTTTCAAAATTTCAACTTACACTATTTCAAGGATTTTTCGAACCTCAATATGATTTAAACGTGCCTTATCAACAAATATAAATCTCGGAAGATTTTGTTTGATTTAAATAATTTTTCATCAAACTCTTTCAAAAAATTGGATTCAGGTAACGCTAAAATGTCTATTGTATTGGAAAAATGAGATCCTTTTTTATATTCCTCTAGTTTATAGAGCGTTTAACGCTGAAACTACAACGTGCACATTCTTTTTTTCTCTCGTAAAAGCCTTTATTCCTTCAAAATCTAAAACACATAAATACAGCATCGTTCATAAACATGTATTCATTTCTTCCAGTAAGAAAAAGAAGAAACAAGTAAAGTCAGAAACTTCTTGTAAAACTCTTCTTTTATCGCTTTTCATGCTAAAAGCAAAATTCTTTTCAAATTTGTTTTGGCAAAAAAGTTGGGCATCAGATAAAAACGTTATCTTGTTATGCTCAGATCATAAATTGCAGCTGCCTAAGTTATTGATTCTAAAGAATACTACCATTTCGTTTTCTTACATTAGGCAGCATCAAATGCAGATACTAATCAGAGTTCTCTTTTTTGAAAGTCAATGGTTCTAGAAGCAATTCAGAAAATTTACTTTGAGTGCTTGCAGTACACATAAGAGCATTTACAGTGTCTTTGTCAGCTGTCAGGGTTTCTGAAAATTGTGTCAATTCGGTAAACAGGATCTGACGTTTAATTTAAAATGGAGTACTAAGAATTATTTCTTCTGAGGTTCACGGAGGGAAATTATTGACTATTTCAATCTTTCAAGTGGATGTTTATTTTCTGTTATTTTCTGAAAGTCTGAAACATTTCTGCAATTTAGTTTCATTGCATTTTATTTTTTGCACCATCAAATAGCCATTTTTATCAGTTTTTTTATGTGAAAATTGTTAAAGCTACTTCAGTTTTTTAGTTGCAATACAGTATTTCATTAAACGCTGTGCTTGACAAATTCAAACATGCAAACAATAGAAGGAAGCTCACAATGCAAAATTTGACCATTCTGAAAACTAACTTTCTATATGAAATTATTTGACAATTGCATTTTGAAAAAAATACTATGCCCATATTTTAATCATGCTTAGAGAATAAAATTTGAGCTATGTTATTTTGCCAAGGGTTGTAAAACGTGACAAAACGTACTTTAAGCGCTTATTTGACCCAAGAGTGCCTTTTGTAAGTGCTAGCATGTGTTAGCATATAAACTCTTTTTACTTAGTTGTATGAAGTTCGGGAAGTAATCGCAAAAAAGCTTGCACTCAAAATTTGGTGAAAATGTCCATTTTACTCACTCCCAAATAGATATTAATATTTACCCTACTTCAAAAGGCTCAAAAGTGGTTTTTTTTGGGGGGGGGGGGATTTTTTAGGATAAAGAAAAAGAAAAAAGGCTAGCGAATTTTTTAGATTTATTTATTACATGTCTGAATATGGAGAAAAATATTCCCATGCAGCCGATTTTTTGAATACATTCGTGCAACAGCTGTTTTCTATCAGCGGGATGGATGAAGCTCGTAATTTTCATCCGAAAAAAAAATTGTATATTTTTCTTCTAAATGAACTAAAATTACCTGAGCAATTACAAAATTTGAATTGTTTCCCAAGCCTGATAAAAAAATAAAAACAAAAATCAGTTTCACTTGCAAAAAAATTATTATTTTTTTTCGGGAATGCTTTTAGTTCAGAAAAAAATAAAATTATATGAAAATTAAAATGGTGCTTAGTTTTTTTTTTTTCAGATGAATATTACGAGCTCTATCTAATCGAAAACAGCAAGTTGCATGAATGTGCATTGAATTCGGTTGAATGTGAAAATACATTTCTCTAAAAAAATGTTGTTTTCCATGTTCAAATATGTAATAAAATAATCTAAAAAGTTTGCTGGACTTGCTTTTTTTATCAGAAATTTTTTTTCAAAAAAATTGATTTTCTGCTCCTTCTGAAGCAGGATCCCCCCTAAAAGGTAGTTTTTTCATCCCCAGCCTTTAGCTACTGTTGTACTAATGAATGGAAAACTTGATTAAATAAGAACCAAAATATAAAAAAATTATTGTGCATGAATCTTAAAGATTTTTTCGAAAATAAACACCGATTTTTACTTCCTTTTACCTAGTAAAGGAATTATTGTGATCCCGAAAAAAATTTACTCTAGTTTCGGCCTAAATTTTTACTTTGCTCAACCTCGAATGAATTTCGGGTCGTTTTTCCGACCCGTCAGCACGTGCATATGCACCTATGAACATATGAGCAGCTGAAACATCCTTTTCGACCTCCTCCGAGTTAAATACGACGAGTTTTCTCTTGACGTCTGTATGTACGGTTGTATGTGCCTATGAGCGTATGTGCGTATGTATGTATCTTGCATAACTCTAAAACGGTATGCCGTAGAACATTCTTGTTTAACATGTAGGCTCTGAGAGGGTCTAGTTATGCACCTCTCCTTGTGGTTGCATTCGAATGTTCCCAAGGGGGTCTTTTACCCCTTTTGGAGTAAATCTCTTTATTTCAATGCAGAATCAAGTGATGCTGTGATTTGGCCACCACTTAGCGATGTCTCGCCAAGCTTTTGTTCACCAAGTGTTTTTTGACTTGTCGTCATATCGCCAAGTTGGCGATAAATTTTTGCGAAAAAAATATTTTTCGGATTTGGGTCCAATTTGGCACTATTGGCGATATTTTGTGAATAATCAACTGAAGGATGTTAAAATCGCTAATATTTAGCAGACAAATAATTGTAAAACATTTTTTTTAGATTGATTCGCGAAAACCTAGGGGTGTAAAGGTCTGAATTGATTTCTTGCTCCTCTAAGGCATTGTTTTAACACTAAGACATCTATTACGAAACTTAAACGTAAAAGGACGTAGTGTGATGTCCACACCAGATTTTTTTGTTTATTTTTATTAGCAGTATCATAATTTCCATTTAAGCACTTATGCATCTTAAGTGCACCCGTAATTGCATTATATCGACTAATTTAATTGACCAAATGAGGCGCATTTCAATTCAGGGCAGTAATTCTCGTCTTTTTTTTTTTTTTTAAACAATATTTACGTTTTATGACTGCTCTTAAATGAAAATTTAATGCCATTTTAACAAGCGACATTTGCCAGTGAATATGCTAATAAGATTAGAAATAACACTCTGAGGAGGGAAACCTCAGTGGAACGATTGCGATGCAAAATCTTTTTATCGAATCGATAATGTCTTTAGCAATGCAAACATATCGCCTTCGATAGTTCAAACGGTGCTTCATTTAAAAATTATTTCTAAAAGAATAATGGTTTATCATAAAATCATTCCAGACAGATGCTGCTTCATGAATAATTCATTATTATTTGGTAACATTTAAGAATCATTTCCTTTTTTGTTTTCAAGGAAGGTGTTTAGAGGAAAGATCAAAGAAATGTGGTGCGGTATGATAACTGATAACTTTCTTTGATCTTTTCCCCATTTTGATGCTGTAAGTATTTTTAGGTCTTTTTTTTTAAATCAATTTACGTTGCTTTTTTTATAATTGACAGCATGATATTAAAACGCATATTGATTAGCAAACTAGCACTGCAACAACTGCAGCATTTTAACATTTTAGTTCGAACGTTTGGAATTTTCCTTATTTGAAAAATTCACGGTATGCGAGAATACAAATTATTTCCTATCCATATTTAGAATAAAAGGATTTTTTTATTTGTTTGTGTGATGTCCTGCTCAGGAAAACGGAAAGGCCTAGAAAACAGAAATTTGGTATTCTGCCGTGCTACGCGTAAAAGTGGTATCTGCAGTCGAGCTCAAACTGTCCCTAGCAGCATCATCTCATCGGCCGATGATAGGCCATTCATCGAAACCCGATGAAATTCTCATCAGCCGACGATCCAATATGTCTCATCGGCCGAGCAGAATCCGAGCAGCAAAATCCAATGAGAATACGATGAGATTTGGAGCAATTTACGAGCAGAACAGTCCCGTGCCGAGGAATTTCATCGGGAAACTTGATCGGAAGGATATCGTTTTCCGATGGAATATAGCTCGGCTTATTTTCATCGGGAAAGTTGATCGGAAGGATATCGCTTTCCGATGAAAAGTAGCTCATCGAAAACCGTGCTCGGATACTGATCGGAACGATGTCATCGTGCGTTACAGGATCAGTTTACGAGGAGTTTGTTGATCGGCCGAGCAAAATCCGATGAGTTGATGCTACTTGGGGTGATTATCACTCTTTAAAGTTGTGTGCCACCATGTATTTGATTCAGATGATACTTTTTCAGATTTTTTTGAAAAAATACATCCCGTTTTCAAATGAACATATAATATTGTATTTTGGTAAATTACGTCACAAAGAACCACCTGGTGGCGCTAAGTCAATGTTGTTAAAAAGTGCAGATACGACTTCTGTGCTTAGCACGGTAGTATTACAGCTGTAGTTTTTGCTGGCAAGTTGCAATCCCGGAGTATTTTTTTGGTAATTTTTTTGAAAATAAGTACCGTAAAATGGGGTGAATTTGAACGCTTTTCAGCTTTGATTGTAAAAAAAGTAGTTAAGATTTTTTTTTAATTTGATTTTTTGGGTAAAAACTTCGGTCTTGCTTTACTTTTGATATTCCAAGCAAAGACAAAAAATTTTGAACAATTATTATTAAAATATATAGGAAATTATGGGTGTTCCGAATCACCCCGCTGATAGGGGTCAATCGGAACTTATCTTAAAATTTTTATTTTTTTCAATTTAACCTGTAATAGGTCTCACAAACATGAGTAATACTGATGGGGGAGAATAAGAACAGATAATTACTGTCAAATAAATGCATAATTTCAATACCAGTAAACGTTTATAATTTGTCAAAATCCAAAATAATTTTGAACTTATGAAAAATGAAAAGTAATTTTAAGAAATGCTTTTGAATTGAAATACAAAGATTTAACATGAATGGTAGTCACTCATGTCGTCCACAAGTATGTACTTGTCCTTAAAACGAGCAATTGTGACTTGGCTTAAGTTTTTTCATAACATCTCCTGGGATGAACTCTGCCTTTTCTTTAGTTTCTTGAAATCTCTGGGTTTCGGGGATTGTCCGCTTATAGATTTTTTCGCTTATTCATCAGTCTGTGTGCTGGACTTTTACTACATAGTCTATGGGACTTTTCCCCTTGTATTTTAAGTAAAAAGAAGTCTCCTGGAGAAAAAATCTTTTGAAATTTGCAACTTTTTGTCATTCTAAGATCTAGTTGCTCACGAGAAGGGATCAGCAGTAATAAATCCTTGTCCTTGTCTTGATTAGAAGAATTGGGGTTAGAATCTTGATTTTTCAAACAGTTTCCTTCAAATAAGTTTGAATTGGAACAACAGAACTAAGTGTTCCGATTCACCCCGTAAATTTTTTTCCTGTGGCATTTTTCAGAATTCTTCATTTTTATGACACAATTTATAAAATATGTAAATTCTAATATGGTATTCTGTTGTTCAGATACATGCATAATTGAAACATACTACTCTTAGTTTTTAAATATAAGAAGGTTTGTTCTTGCATATGAAGTTTTGCAGTCTATGAAAATGTGATGTTTTCTAGCATTCCATGTGCAGCCCTCCTTAGAAACCAGTAGCGTTACCAGATTGACAAAAGTAATTTTTTCCTACTTCCTATGATCTTACCTTTATAAAAAAAAATTCATGGCGGAAAATACCCAATAGTATATTTATGAAGAATTTCTTTCTACGGTCGGGAAGTTTTGTTCCGATTGACCCCGCTGTTCCTATACACCCCATTTTACGGTATTCAATGTTATATGGGTCATTTTCACCATTTGCTTACATTTCAAAATTTTTAAGTAATTTTTTTAACTTGCTATTTTCTTTTAGAAATACTAACAGATGTTTAATCACATATTGTAGGTATGTAAAAAAGTAACTATTTGTACACTTTGATGAATAATTAAGTATTCAAATGCTGTTGTAAAACTGTAAGTTGCAAGGAAAATTGTCGTCCATTACCATACAAAATCAATATGAAATCTCACTTTTAAACTATATCATAGAGCCTAGAACCAACTTCATTTGAAATTATTTGCGCCCTGAAGCTTAAAACGACGTTTGTGATGATTGAAATATTGATCAAAAATTCTATGGTAACGAATTTGGCATTTGGTAACGGATTTGACCAGTAACGGACTTGACATTTCAACCAAAATGTCAAATTATGGCTAGGTTGTCGAATTTAAAAATTGAACTACAATATGCATTTTCTTAGAGTTGTATAAAGAACAATATTTAGGGGTAAAAGTTTAGAAAAAGTAAAAATTAATACTAAAATCTTTGGTAACGGACTTGACAAGGAATAAAAATACGCACCTGGAAAAAATTTTGTGCGAAACGCCACAGCAATACTTCTCGACTCAGGGAAACAAAGTGGTACAAAATAGTTAAGTCACTAATTTGTTAAGTTAACTGAATACGTGTTACCATCTTTTGACTTCAATAAATACCTTTTTTAGCTAAAATAATCTTAGGGTAACGGACTTGACAAGAACTTCCGGACAAAATATATTCATACATTTCTTATTGAAATAAAATTACTATTGTCAAAATTTATCATGAATACCATATACTAATAGTCAATATATAAAAATAATATGTCGCATTTACTTTTTTTGACCATTAAGTATAGGAAAAAATAGTTGAACTTGAGAAAAAAAGGGGAAATGGACAAGCGTTTTTGCCTCGATTCTCATTTTTAAAGACTTATATAAAAATAAATAAATAAATTTCAATAATTTGTTGAGTGATAGAATTTTTTTGGGGGTATTTCTTGCAGAAAATAATTATTCGCATTGAATTTAAAATATAAGTTATGCTTCAAAATCGTCTTTTTAACCTCCGGACAGCAAATGTAAGCAAATTTTGAAAATGACCCATATGCGATTTTTAGGGAGTTTTTTATCCAATGAAACTTAAACTTTTTTTTTGTCAGCGTAAGTTGTAAAATGGCAAAACTTAAATTTACTGCCTTCTCATTGTTAAAAATCTGTAAAAGTGATTTTTTTTCGCTCATTGCCAAACAATAAAGGCGATAAAGCAGTGAGTAACCGCCTTTAAGCAAGGGCTAAGGCAGAAACATAAAGGTGATGTTTTATTGTTCCTTAGTAAATCGTTTGGGTTGTAAAGACATTAATGACTCTGCGTAGAAAGAGGACCCAAATAAAGCAGTAAGTAACCGCCCCTAATCCAGGGCTATGGCAGAAACATGCAGTACACCACCAGCTCGTTTATTCCATTATGGACTGCTGTTTCGTGCTTATTATGCACTCATCAGCATGGAATAGGAATTAAACGAGCTGGAGGCTTGAAATAAACAAGTTGGTGGTGTATTGCAAGAGCCGAATAAGTTAACCAAAGGTGTTAACAATACTATCGAAAAAAAATCAAGATTTGGAAGACTGTTCTATATTGCGGAAAAAAATATAATACAGTTATGGAATAGTTAAATCAAAAGTAACAAACAGGTTGACAGAAAGTTTGCCACTACGTAGCTTTTGAGGATTTTCTCTAGAACGAAAAAAAGTCAACTAATAGGATTAACATTCTGCCATATGATTGGCACCCATTTGTTTTTGTTCAAGCCAAATGCGTGATTGACGTCATCAAGTGGTGTAAATCTTTGTTTACATCTACTCTAATTTCAAGAAAAGAAAACCCCAGCCATTTGGCGGTTTTGATTGTGTGTTTGGCGTTGACAATAACAATCGGTTTAAGAAAACAGCATGTATTTCGTCGCTCGCTGGTATTTCTAAATTCACATTAGTTACCAGTTTTTTTGGCTCTCTTTGCTATACAAGAGGATTTTTGCCTCCAATTCGACTAATTTCGTATTCCACGCTGATGAGAGCAGAATAAGCTCGAAACAGCTGTCCATGGATCGAAATGGTCGAGTTGGCGGTGTATTACAGCATGTATTTGATTTCGTTTTTAAAAAATGCTGAAAAATGGTAAACCTTCTGTAAAACAAATTTCTTCATTTCCGGTCGGTCTTTTCAGAGAATACAATATAGAAATTTTCTAATTTAATCACCGATACGGAAAAAAGAAGTATAGGACTGGAAGTGTCAAAATCATCATAACGCAGTTGGAAGTAAAACTTCAAAGAGCATAAAATAATAATAAATAATATCACCTTAATCAGCAATTCAATAAACAATTTCCCAAACTAGAGTTTTTCATACATGTAAAGGAACTAAAAACGTTTTGAAAAAAAAAAAAAAAAAATAGTAGGAAAGAATCAACATCACCAAACCAGAATTTCTAAGCCTATAACTTTCCCACCATGATACACAAAAACTGCACCAAGCAATATTGACTGTCACTGTCAAATCTGAAAACCTTTCGTAATTTCATTAAAGCACACACTGGGTCGCAGAAATCGATTCAAAAGCGCCATGTATTGACAGTACACATCCGTTATTTTCAGCTGAGCGCATAAAGCTTGCTCACAACTGTGTACACTTCTCCTCATCTACCAAATATGAGAGTGCGTAAGACTGCAGAAGTTTAGGAGGAAAATGAACGTGTTTGCCTACCCAGTCAAACATCCAGTGGCTTAAACGGTTTGCGTAGAGTCGCAACTCTTTCTTTACTTTTCTCGAGTTATTTCCCTTTCCAAATGAATAGCGAAGATCCGATTTTCTTTTCTTCGTATAAAGTTCTACCATTTTGTTACAAGTTTTTTTCTTTATTTTCGTGTTACTGACACGTTATTTTTTTTTTTTTTCTGCTCATGTATGAATTAGGTGTGACTATTTACGTTTCTTAACTTTTATTTCCGTTCGTACTAGTGGTAACTATCAATCTACTTATCTTAAAAACTGAGTATCTTTCTAACTATCTTTCTTTCTATGTCACGCTTCTTTCTCCTGAACGCCAATGAACTGAAAGTCGAACCAGGTACCGATAGATAGGTAATTTTTCAGGCTTCATTAGTTTCAATTTATATAATTATACGATTTTAATTAGTGAAGATATCAATTAATAAGTAGTCAAATTTAAAGCGATTAAGCCTAATAAATTATTAAATATGAAATCCATTGTTGCAAAACGTGGTTGCTATGAAACACTAATAACAATGATAATGAGAATTTTGAATGAAGGCTTAACTAAATCAAACACGAAACTCATAAGCAGACCATTTACGTAGTATTTTTATCGCTAGCTACTTGTAATATTTTGAAACATTTATTTCTTGAAAAGCCATCTACTTATATCAAAAACTAAGTATCTATGTCTGCTTCTTTCCCTTGAGCGAGCAGAACTTGCTGTAACTTTCCTCATCATTTTGAAGGCGCGAAGCATCTCAATAATTCGAATGATTTTTTTGATGCAGGAAAAAGTGAAGGCGTGAAGCACCTGTTAACGAGTCGCATCGGCGGCGAGTATTTTTTTTAAACATTCTTTACTACTTTAAAGGCGCGAAACGGTCGTGCAACGCCGGGCCAAGCAGCTAGCTGCTTGGGCATTAGTGGGCCACGTGCGTAGTATGTCTTAAAATCTTATGAAAATTGAATTATATCAAATAATATCACGTCAGAATGAGGTAAAAGTTGGGTGGCGGGGGGACATTATTCATCAACATGCCGCAGGAAGCTAATCTAGCTGCACTGGCAGCTAGTAGTTTAGAAAAACTGATACACAGCCAAAAATAAAATAAAATCCGACAAACTTATCGAAAATACAGTAAACTTCCTATTTATCGGTGGTTAGATTATCCGCGGGTCTTTCAAACATTAGTTTCTTTTTTTTTACGGTGATTATTAACTGAATGTAAAAAAAAAAAAAAAATGAAATTGCGTTATTGGTCGTGTTTAGCTTTTCAAGATATTTTCAACATTCAACTTAGCAAGAATTTAAATGTATGTGTAGTAGAGAGGGGCAAAAGCATCGGTCAAGCCAGAGCTTCGGCTATTTCACCAAATCTTCGGCCCGGCCGAAGCGTGAGGTGTGATTCGGCCGCTTCGGCCTATAATAATTTATATTGTAAATTTTAATTTTAACTACAGTTCCTTAAATATTGTCCTTTAAGGATATACACTATTATTTATATGTATATAAATGAATGCATGTATATATGTATGTTTGTAGGTTTGTTTCTTAAACAAATCCACAGTTTTCGTCGGATTTTCATCAAGCTTGGCACAGAGGTTCCTTGATGCACTAGAATTCACACAAGCGGGGTTTTGAAGTTTTAGAAAAATCAAACGAGCTCAAAATTCATTTTTTTTGTCACAAAATGGCCATTTTCTTTCAATTTTGAATATATAGAGTAATAGTGGTAAGCCTCTAAGCATACAAATTGATAAAATTTAACACGGTTTAATATGAGTACTAGCTGCCAGGGCAGCTAGATTAGCTTCCTGCGGCATGTTGATGCATAACGTCCCCCTTCTCTAACTTTTACCTCATTCTGAAGTTATATTATTTGATATAATTTAATGTTCATTCGATTTCAAGACATACCACGCACGTGGCCCGGCGTTGCACGGGCACTTCGTGCCTTGAAAGTAGTGAGAAAAATTTCAAGAAAGTACTCCCCGCCAAGGCGGCTCGCTAATAGGCGCTTCACGCCTTAACTTTTTTCCTATATAAAAAAATCATTCGAATTATTGAGATGCTTCACGCCTTCAAGATGGAGAGGAAAGTTTCAGTAAGTTCAGCTCGCTCAAAGAAAAAAAGCAGACATAGATACTCAGTTTTTAATATAAGTAGATGGCTCTTCAACAAATAAATGTTTCAAAATATTACAAGTAGCTAGCGATAAAAATTCTACGTAAGTGGCCCGCTTATGAGTTTCGTGTTTGATTTAGTTAAGCCTTCATTCTAAATTCTCATTATCATTGTTATCACTGTTTCATAGCAACGACGGTTTGCAAGAATGGATTTCATATTTAATCATTTATTAGGCTTAATCGCTTTAAACTTGACTACTTATTAATTGATATCTTCGCTAATTAAAATCGTATAATTATATAGATTGAAACTAATGAAGCCTGAAAAATTACCTATCTATCGGTACCTGGTTCGACTTTCAGTTCATTGGCGATCAGGAGAAAGAAGCGTGACATAGAAAGAAAGATAGTTAGAAAGAAAGATAGTTAGAAAGAAAGATAGTTAGAAAGATACTCAGTTTTTAATATAAGTAGATGGCTCTTCAACAAATGAATGTTTCAAAATATTACAAGTAGCTAGCGATAAAAATACTATGTAAGTCGCCCGCTTATGAGTTTCGTGTTTGATTTAGTTAAGCCTTCATTCAAAATTCGCATTATCATTTTTATTACTGTTTCATGGCAACCACGTTTTGCAATGCAACAATGGCTTTCATATTTAATCATTTATTAGGCTTAATCGCTTTAAATTTGACTACTTATTAATTGATATCTTCGCTAATTAAAATCGTATAATTATATGAATTGAAACTAATGAAGCTTGAAAAATTACCTATCTATCGGTACCTGGCTCAACTTTCAGTTCATTGGCGTTCAGGAGAAAGAAGCGTGACATAGAAAGATAGTTAGAAAGAAAGATAGTTAGAAAGAAAGATAGTTAGAAAGAAAGATAGTTAGAAAGAAAGATAGTTAGAAAGATACTCAGTTTTTAATATAAGTAGATTATTCAACTTCGCAGAGATGGCCTATGACTCCTCCTTTTTTCAGGATTGTCCATTTTTAGGAAGGGGTGATACGTAGATGAAAATTGAGGAATGGGGTTTACAATTGCGACATTGGTTATAAAGCTTGAATACGTCACCTTGCTTACCTTTAATTGGTCTCCCAATTTGAGAAATTAGCCAAAGAGGAAACTATTTTAATTTTTGCACAATCGAGAAAGATTTCTCACTGGATACAAGAAAGTAGGTGGGTCTTGGTTTTATATTTTTCCGCAGCCTTTGGCCATTGACTGCAGCGCCTCCAACTGTTTATTTAAATTTAAAAACAAAATGGTAACATAAGGGCTGCAATAAAGAAAGCAAAGACTTGTTTTCACTACCTCGCCAAATGCAGGTGTGGCTCGAAGAATTATTTAATATTTCATAAAACTTATCACTTCGCCAAAATGTCGCTAAACTTGCAAATATGGCACACTGGAGTTTCTTCCTTCTCTACCTATTTTAAGGAATAGAGTCATTTTCTCATTTGATTGACACCGGCCATCTCGTCGCGGTTGAATAATATTTTCCAACGAAGAGTACGATTAACAACGAATTATCAATTTAAGACTCACCTATTTTATATTTTAGCATGAAAAAAGGTAAACATAATGCAATACCGGGTTAACGCCGGGTAAGCTAGTAAAATATAATGAAACATAGAAGAAAAGTATGTTTAAATAAACTGATTGTGTGTATAGAACCCTTGGAATCGGAAACTGTTCAATAAGTCAACAGTATATTATGTTCAACATGAAAATTCTTATGAAATAAATAAATTAAATAAAATAACATTCAGTTAATAATTACATGAACAACTTTAGTCGCTTTAAAATAAAGCTAGAGAAATGTGACTTTCTTATACATTTCTAGCGTTGACTCTTAGATAAAAAAAAAATTAACATTTACCTGGCCAAGAGGTTTTTAAATTCATATTTTATTTAATAAAGTTGTAAGAATAAGATTTCAGATTTTCTTCAATTTATTAATCAGTTGACGAAGTTTGAACCAATTTTCTATATATTGATGAAGAATGACTAAGCTGAAGGCGAAGCGATTAATATAAGAGGTGAGCTTTTTTTTTGAAGCTGGTGCTAAACCCTCAAACTAGTCATCTTCTACTGTCAGCACATGCTATCAGTGACAGTAGCAGAAGACTACTTTGAGGATCTTTAAGCCCAGGTCATTCGTATGTGTACTGTGTTGCCATTCTTTTGCAACGTGAAGGTATTAAAATTCTGTATACTACAGAATAAACTAGTGTGTTAGAGTATTTCAGTTCTATTCATTGTCCACACATGTAGTTAATAAATACCTTGTCCTTTCGTCTGTGTATGTCCCAATTTCCAACCGGACTGGTACAACCGAGTCCGCTTATTAGAATATCGGTTAAAAGAATATCGCGCTTAATATAATACATTTTCAATGTACCAAGCCGTTGTAGTGCATTATTTTGATCCCGGATAATAGAATATTCCGTTTATTAGAATAATTTTTTATGTCAAAATGGTTATTCCCTTAAGCGGGCGCGACTGTATTTGACTAGTAGACTGGTATTTGGCTACAGTTGCCATGGCATTTACCCCAACTCTCTTACATGTCAGAAGTTTTCTGATTGCGTCTAGAAAACGTCCCTTGAGAGCGTTTTGTAGCTGTTTCTGTACTAGGTTTGTAAATATTTTGAAAAAGGCACTTAACAACCTTTAGTAGAAGAAGCATTTCAAAAAATGTATGAAAAATGTATTAGATTATACGTCATATTTTTTGATACAAACAAACAGGAATGTTGATGCTGTTATTTTCCTGCACTAGCTAAGCTGGCAATTCGGGGTGCGCTGCTGCACTTTTGAAACTGTACAATAATTTAGTGTGAAGCCCGACTTCAGCAGTACACACATGCCATAAGGACCCGTTAATATGGTAGGCAACCATTCTAAGAGCAAAAACTTTCAGTCAAAGACAGGACATGAGAGAGAAATTTCATCCACATGCCAGAGCTGGGATTTGAACTCGGAACCTGGAGAGAGAGAGAGAGAGAGAGAGAGAGAGAGAGAGAGAGAGAGAGATAAATTTCGTACCGGGGTGAAACGGTGCGGACAGTTTTAATAAATGAAATTGTGTAAACCTCAGCGGATCGGAAAAAAGCTAATCAGAACCAGAGTGCTACCCTCTAAGCACATTATATAAATATTTTGACTGTACGGAATCTCAAGAACAGTATCATTAAACAGCTGGCGTTCACCAAAATGGCGATAAATAATGTCTTGTGTAAGCTGGCTTCTCTTTTCTTTGCCGAGTGGACCGTTTTAAGTGTTCATGGTTCATTGATCACAGAAAGAAAAGTTTACCTTTGTGAAGAATTCATCCAGGTGTGTTTGCTTATTCTTTAAGGGATTAGAGACACAGTAATTGAAAATGAAAGTATTTCGACCAGGATTTATAGCAGAATTTTCTCTGCGATGAGTTATTTCTTGTCTTTAAATTGCTAGGAGGTAGGAATTTTCTAAATATAGCTGAAAAAATACTGCTAGAAAATGAGTAATTATTGCGTTAAATCAACACAGATAGTGTTAAAAATACTGCGCTTATTGTAGATGGAAATTATGTAAATAAAATTTGCGGACTTTTTTTTAGCCGAATATTTCCAAAATGCCTAAACTCACTAATCTTTTTTTTTTTTTTTAAGTCAACCACTAAAATATCAATTTAGACTGGCGGTTTCCAACCCTTGGTCCGGTTATCGATACCTTTCGGCAGAAAAATTTTAACGATCTTCAGAGATTTTTTCTAGTCCTCGTTAGAATAAACAATAAAAAATGTCAGCAAAAAAAAAAAAAAAAAAACATAAAAATAACAATTATATTATTATACATGCATTTTTTACGTGAATTTTGTGATAAATTTTCGAGTATTACAAGATTTTTTGGCAATATTTATTGCTTATGTATAATTTTTACAATGTAACTCAGCACACAACATGAAGTTCTCTCACAGCGTTCATGTTGTGGGCTGAGCTTTTTGCACTGAGGAAGAGGCTTAATTGTAGCCTAAAAATATCTATTTTCTGTACTTTCTACCTAATTTGTGCTTTATTTACGTTTATTTTCAAATTCAATTGTAATAACATATTTTTCTTAACATTAACATTTTTCTCTCAACTTTGCAAAGGTATCCCATCATTTTAAAAATACCACACGGAAGTAGCATTAACGCATGTGCAAAACAGCGCGACAGTGAAGAGAAATCAAAACCAGAAGCGACGCAATGAAATAGATATTCTTCAGTAGAATTATTTTTGTAAATGAATGGACAATGCTTGTTTCAAAACCGTTTTGCAACGTTTCAAAAATGGTCTGGAAAGATTTTTTTTAATTACAGAAAAAGGTTTCTAAAGTAGTCCTAACAGTCGTGAAAAATTAGAGTTGTTCAAAATGTTCAACAGCTTTTTAAAAATTACAGCCACTGTACCTGAAGCATATACTCAGACATATTTCTCTCTTTTTTTTTACAATAAAATTTTGTGAAATCTGTGGTGTGATACATTTTTTTTTCATATTGATTTTCAAAACCTATCTCCATTTTTTGTTTTATACTTCAGTTAAAACGTAAATACCGAATTCTACATTCATTTCTTAGATTTTATTCTCACTAAGAAACTCCTCTGATAAAATATCTCATAAAGTCATCTAATTGAATTAATCAAAGATAAAAATCTTAATGAGTCAATAAAAGCTAAGATAATATCTTCTTCATACCACATATCAAACAGAGGCAAAAAATATCCGCCTCAGTTTTTCTCTGAATTATTGACACAACAGAAAGCATATCACGTAACTCGAGACGGTTGATCATTTGGCCTTTAAGTATGTGTGGGCAGATAAGACTAAATCTGAAAACAATCGCTTTACAACCTTTTCGCGAAGTTTATGTGGAGGAAGTAAAAAAAATTCAGATTCTTTAAAGGTTTCTTTGAAATTCTCTAAGGATGCCTATAATTTTCCTTTGTCGTTTTTCTCCTTAATGCAGTAATTTAAAAATGCAACGAAATCTTCTGCTTAATTAAACATTTATTTCGCGTTGGTTTTTTTTTCTTTGGACTAATTTCACCGTATCCAAGAATTAAATTGTTTTGTTTCTTAGTTTCATAATTCTATGGATACGTAATTTCACATTTTAGGAAATTTGTATTTATGGGAGAAAGTTTATAGTATTACCTCAGAGCAGTGGTTTTCAACATTTTTCGATCAGAGGACTGGAAAAAATATGTGACAAAAATTTTGCGGACCAGTGATTTTTTTTAGTAAAAAATAGATAAATAAATAAATTTTTGCGAAGTATTGAAAAAGTCGACTGTATTATTTTTATTATGATTTACTTACAAAAATATTAATATGTGAAGATAAGTTTTGCTGTTAATTATACAAGGGTTAAATTAACCTTTGAGAAAAATAAGAGAAAATTATGAAAAGTAATTTCAAATTAACTTAAAAGTATTGTGTAAATGATCTCATTATTATTTTTTGAAGCAGTAATTTCTTTTTGACTTGGTCAAGTAAACATTTTTGAGGACCGGTCAAACTTTTCCGTGAACCGGTGCCAGTCCAGTGTACCAGTGGTTCAGAATGGTTGCTTTATAGTGACTTTGAGCTATAGCATCTCTGCTTCAAACTCATTTTTGATGGTTTCACTTCATTTTCTGTTGTAAAACGGAACAGAAACTCCTATACAGTGAACTCTCACTTATGCACCGGCCCAAGGGACCAACAGAAAAAGGCGCATAAGTGAGAGAGACGCATAAGTGAACAAGCCTATTTAAAGAACTAAAACGCAACATAGGTTCTAATGAGAGAATGAATAAGAGTGCTTCTATCGAAAAGGGACATATTACTACTGTTTAGCAATTACTGTAACTTAACTACAATGATAAAGATAAAACAAAAATTGCAGCATACCTAATTACAAACTGTTCCCTTTAAAACGATCCATAATAGATAACAGGCCCTCTCCGAACTCTAGTTCATGCGGAAAAGATGCCTTCCGTAAGCAATAAAGCGAAATATTAAAGAGGAAAGTAAAGAAAAATGCTTATTTTTTAAAGAAAATAAATAAGTTTTCATACATTTTAGGGAAAATTCGGCGCATAAGTGAAATATTTATCTTTAGAGCGACGCATAAACGAATGATACTATCATTATTTTGCTATGAAATGTGCTGGGACCATTTAAAATCGTCGTACAAGTGAAAAAGACGCATAAATGAGGCGGTGTATAAGTGAGAGTTCACTGTAGTACTGTATATTTTGTCGAAATTCAAAAATCAAATAAATAAATAAATAAATAAAATTAAAAAAAAAATTAAATTTCCAAGGTTGCACTGCTACTTAAGGTAATTTTGAGCCTCGTCAGTTGAAGAATACTTTTTTTGGTAAATAAAAAAAGCAACACAATTACAAAATAAACTACAATTTCTAAATGCTTAAAACATTCTCTTTACTTTACAACACACAAAACTAGCTTTCTATCACTTATATCAAGTAGAATACAGCAGTTGTATGTACAAGCAATTTCAGCATCTTCAAAATCAGCTTCCAAACAATAACTTTAGAATGCTTATATAAGTAACGTAAAAGTAACTTATTTAATTAAATGCTGAAAGTGTCATTTAGAAATTAAATTGAATTATCAATAGTTCAAAATCAGCACCATATCAATTGGTGCAATATCCGTAACAAAAATTTGAATGCATTAATTCTAAACGCAATTAAAACAAAATATTACTCGATATTTTAACTATTCAATAAAATTGATTAAACTTCATTTCTAAGGCTAGTCATTGGACGAAATATCAAAAGGCCATTACGCTTTAAAAAAGAGAAACAAGTGAACGAACTGCTCCAATTTTCTTTTTACCCTAATTACAGTTTTGAAATCATTTGCTTTCGTAGTTTGTTTTATCTTCTTCTATAAATCCTTAATGGACTAAGTTTCACCGATAAAACATGCATTCCCAATATCTAAGGTTTGAAAGGTAGTGGTTTAACTTTGTTTCAATTGAAAACATTTGTTTAATTGCGCTGTTTACTGGTTTTATTTATTTTCGATAAATGTCAGGCTTTGGGAAAAGTAATTATGGTATACTTCATGTGTTTATCAAAATGTACCGAATTCTTCCAATGTTTAAATTCTGGTTCAATAAAAACATTTTTAATTACCATGTATAGGACGCGTATGCAGCGAAAGGCTATTAAAAGTTGCACAGAGTCTATCGCATTTTTGATTAGTAGAGTGCTGTAGTTTTTGCAATGATTCAAAACGTTCTTAAACATCACTTCATTTCACTTTACAATCCAGGGTCTCCCGTACCTACCAAAATTTGGGGTTTAACCGGGATGGGGCCCTGAAGAGTTCTGTTTTTTTTTCTTCCCCCTCTGTCCTTTTGATTCAAACTAAAGGTTGAGCAAACCCCGAATTTTCAAAGTTATTTAATTGTTAAGGCTTATTTTAGGAGAAAATAACAAACTTAATAAATAAACAAATCAAAATGTTGTAATCTTCGAAAAAGGCGTTTTGACAGAACTATTCTTAAAATAGGTCTCGTAACTGTTAAAACCAAACTCAGAATCCCTTACTAATGTTATTAACAAAAAGAAAGTATCAATAATAGTATAAGCCAAATAGACTGCAGTAAAGTTGGATTGAATAGTATAATTGAAGAGTGACAGTATTAAAAATAAAATTTTTATAGCTTATTCAGACTGGTCAACTAAATGACACAAAAAGCTTATTGAAACGTAAAGCACTTTTTAGACAATTTATGTATAGATATGTAATGTGTAATGTAAAATATTTAAAACAAAGAAAAACAATTCTTTTTTTATAATGCTCGGTCTGTTTCTACGGTTGTGACATTTTTACACATATATTTGTGCTTCCTTCCAAGAATTTCAAGAATGGGCTTTTAATTGTTACATTTTTTAATCTAAGGAACCTTTATGTATCATAATATAAAGTTTCAACTTTGTAAAACATTTTTTTTTTGCGTTTATAAGCGTATTTATAAGTGTAGCGGACGGTATCGTACTATCACGCCTGAAACACGTACAAGTCATGTATAAATTAGTACACAAAAATAATACAAATTATTACACGAAACACGTACGAAATCATTCCTTTACTTTTATCGATGAATGACATTATATTTCAATTCATACCGAAGAATACCAAAATACGACCAAAAAATTTCTTTGGTTGCATAAAATAAGTTATATTTTCTTTATATGACAAAAATTCTAAACAGTAAGCATTAAATTATGCTAAAAAATGAAGCTTATAATTTATGCAAAAGGGCATTATAGAATGTTAACAAGAAGTTCTGTCAAGAACTAAACGAGCCTACTTTCCCGTACATCAACATCGGCATTCTAGCATCTGATCATTATTCTCTTGATTATCTAAGACTAAAAATCATGTCAAACATACCTTTTTAGCACTTGAAGCTGATTTCTAAAAGCAAAATATACCCCTCTCATCAGATGAAATAGACACATAAAAAGTAAATAAATAAATAAATAAAGTTTCGTCGCACCTTTTAGAGAATGTAACTGTTACAGTTCTTCCGTAGAAAAATTCCTCAATTGTTTTCCAAAAAAAAAAAAAAAAAATTAAAAGTACAAAGTACATCAAAACACATTTTATCAAAGAAAGAAAAAAAAAGAAAAAAAAAAAATTCGTCCGTTGATAAAATGCCTGGAATTTCACTTTTAATCCGTTGGCAGTTGTTAAATATAAATAAAAAATAAAATGCCCTCGTGAATGAAACATTTTTGTTACAAAAAAATCGTCTGCCAAAAAAAAAATAATAATAATAATAATAATAAATAAAATAAAACAAATGAATAAATAAACAAAAAATCGTCTGCACAGTCAGTCATTTTTTTTTCTGAGCCTGCATTTCCGCTATGTATGCGGAGTCGGAGTCGGAATCAGAGTCCTCACAGAAGATTATTCAGAAAAGTACTTTACAAACATTATTTATCAAAACCATTTCTTACAAAGTTAGTTTGAAGGAAATCCGACTTTAAGTTCAGGATCAACATTCAACTTCAATTCCCCGTAGGCGCCAATGTTAATTTTTTTTTTCTGAACGGTTCAATATTGAACGAAAAATGGTTCAAATCAAAAAGTGAAATATGGGAATGAGCCTCTCCGAGATCTTTCAAACAAAAAAAAGTTTATTCCATTCGGATGGTTCACTCAGAAAATATTACGTGGGGAAAGGTTGCTTGAATGGTTCAATGTTGAACGAAAAAAATGTTCAAATTGAAAATTCAAATACGGTAATGAAGTACCCTTGCTGAGATCCTTCTAACAAAGAAAAAGTTTATTTAAATCGGACTGTTCACTCAAAAGTTATTAGGGGTGACAGCTTGCTTAAGCGGTTCAATGTTGAACGAAAAATTGTTCAAATCGGAAATGTAAATACGGGAATGAAGTATCCTCGATAAGATCTTTCGAACAAAAAAAAGTTTGTTCAAATCGGATTGTTCACTCAAAAGTTAATATCGCGGGACAGGTTGTTTGAACGGCTCAAAATTGAGCCAAAAATTGTTCAAATCGAAAAATCAAATATGGGAATGAGCTTTACTCGCCGAGATCTTTCCAACAAAAAAAAAAGTTGATTCTTTTCGGATGGTTCACTCAGAAGTTATTAGGTGGGGAAAGGTTGCTTGAACGGTTCAATGTTGAACGAAAAAAATGTTCAAATTGAAATTTTAAATACGGTAATGAAGTATCCTTGCTGAGATCCTTCGAACAAAAAAAAAAGGTTTATTTAAATCGGACTGTTTACTCAAAAGTTATTAGGGGTGACAGCTTGCTTGAGCGGTTCAATGTTGAACGAAAAATTGTTCAAATCGGAAATGTAAATACGGGAATGAAGTATCATTGACAAGTTCTTTCCAACAAAAAAAAGTTTGTTCAAATCGGACTGTTCATTAAAAAGTTAGTATCGCGGGACCGGTTGTTTGAACGGCTCAAAGTTGAACCAAAAATTGTTCAAATCGAAAAATCAAATATGGGAATGAGCTGTACTCGCCGAGATCTTTAAAACAAAAAAAAGTTTGTTCGAATCGGAATGTTCATTCAAAAGTTATTAGGGGGGGACAGACAGACCGACAGATCGACAGACGCACAAATTCCCCATGTCAATACCCTACTTTCAAATTTTTAATTTTTTGATATTCATTTTACCTTTTTATTTTTTTAACTTGGCGATATTTTTTGAACTTGGCGATAATTTTTAGATGCATTAAGCTACTTTTAATACTTTTTTCGTCTTTCTTTTATTTTTAACGGGAAAGTAGGCTAAAAACAGCTTTCGATTTTAAGAAAATTTGTCGTATGAAAATTATACGGACAGAAAAAAAAAAACTATTTTGAAAAAATTCTTAAGTTTACCTCCAATAGTATAAGCTTGTAAGATTTTTATTTATGAACGTTATTTGAAACACATTTTTTCGACGAAACCTTTATCGCTATGTTATTCTTAAATGTTTTGAAATCTTTAACATTTTAACAAAATTCCGTCATATTTAAAAATAATAAGGATAAAGTACTTTTCTTTAATATATTATAGCGCAATAATTCTATTTTCCAGAAATTTTATACTCTTATTTTTGGAAAATATGTGTGAACAATTTTTTGTTTCTAGATTTG
>JAXGGA010014036.1:0-33286 GCA_038373865.1 Uloborus plumipes
GGGGGGGGGGGGGGGGGGGGGAAAGGGTTGGGTGGGGAGGAAGGGGAGGGGGAGCTGCCCAAATTTTTACAAGTTAATGCTAGCTCACTTAACTAAAGTAAAAATAATAGTCAATTCAATCCCCAGGTTAGATGTCATAATAGTACAGCGTTAGTGGTATATTTGGGTGGAGGAGGGGATACTTCGTCTAGTTATAAGGAAACCCATTTACCAACTTTAAATAAGTTTACTATTCATTTTGTATCAAAGAGTTTTTTTTAACATTTTGAACAGTTTTGAATTAAAAAAGAGTGGTTGTGCGGGGGAGGAAGGGGTGAGGGGGTGAATCTGACAATTCTATAAGCTCATGCCAGCTCACTTTAAACATATTCATGCTTGTTTACTACTTTTTAGACCATCACAAGCAAGATAACTTAGTATTTAAATAAATAGAATCTAAAAAATATCATTTTTTTCCTATACAGTTTTATTCAAAAATTCAAAAAAATATGATCCCATTGCGATCCCAATCTAAAAATTGGTACAAACATAGATAAAATACACAAGAATTTTTGAAATTTTTTTGAAAAAAATTCATTATATGTTTTTCGAGAAATTTAAATTCCATTTTTTGAAAAAGAAAATTTTTATCAAATTAGTCATGTTGCATATCAGATTAAGCGGCAACTAACGTACTTTAAAATGCAATTTACCAAATGGTTCTATCTATATTTAGTGCCGAGTTATGGTCCTTTTTACGTTCCCTTATCCATGCAAAAACGAGGGTTTTTCCAAAGTTCAACGTCTCATAAATGAAGAAATAATAGAGATAAAAATCTAAAAACTGAGACTTTTGATTACCTCAAGGTTTACAATTGATGAGCCAAATTTGAAAGAAATACAAAAATGTTAGGTAAAAAGCGTTGGATCACTTGACATGGAATGACCCTTACGTGCACCACTGACGTCAATGCGCAGATTTTTTTTTTCAGAATAGCATCTGCGCACCGGTTAAAATAATTCATAAAAAATATATAATTGTGTCAAAAAATAAAAAAAATGGTCAATTCCTATGTTTTGAAGCATGTTCTTTCAGAGAAAAATACTTTTGAAATTTCGGAAACTCTCCCATTCAAATTCGAAACTCCAAAACTGAAATTAATGCCAGAAGCTGGATGATATATGTTGCGTGCTGGATTTTTGTGTAACAGAAACAGGTACCATTCGAAACTAATGAACGCGTCCGTTTCCGCCTCGAAACGGTGGGTCTACTTTTCCATGAGATTTTCTTTGGAACAGCAATAGTGATCGAAGTTCTGAACAAATGATGAATATTCCGCCCAAATAGCACCCAAGTAACAATTCAAACCAGGCAGACAGCGATGAATATGAAACAGTAAACTCCTGATTATCCACAGTTTGATTATCCGCGGTTCGGATTATCCGCGAGTCTTTCATTTTTGTTTTCACTGAATTACCGAATGCAGAAAAATGCGAGTTCTTCGTTGGTTGTTTTTAGCTTAACCCTTTATGTCCCGAATTAATTTAGCAAATTTTGAAAATCAGTAGGGTCTAAGGCCTCCTACGCCTTAGGGCCCCTAAGAAAACTGTTTCCGATCGCAGGTACCATCTGTTGGCCTCTTAGCGAAGTACAAGGAGTGGTACTTTAAAGCTTCAGTGTAAGGGCCATGCTCCACATCGACGTAAAGCAGAAAAAATAGGCAGAAGCGTAAAATGGATTCAATGGTATTCCTATGGAAAGTACCCGGATTTTCGGTTTCTGCCTTCAGTTTCGGTCGCGTTTTACGCTGATGTGGAGCATGGCCCTGATTCTAGACATTTAAGTTTCATAATACTAAATGAATATAAATGGGACTTCTGTGTCCTGTCGGGGCATAACGAGTTAAAGGTATTTTTTAGCCTACTTTCCCGTTAAAAATAAAAGAAAGACGAAAAAAGTATTAAAAGTAGCTTAATGCATTTAAAAAATATCGCCAAGTCCAAAAAATATCGCCAAGTTAAAAAAATATCGCCAAGTAAAAAAAATATCGCCAAGTTAAAAAAATAAAAAGGTAAAATGAATATCGAAAAATTAAAAATTTGAAAGTAGGGTATTGAGATGGGGAATTTGTGTGTCGGTCGGTCGGTCGGTCGGTCTGTCTGTCCCCCCCTAATAACTTTTGAATGAACATTCCGATTTGGACAAACTTTTTTTTGTTGGAAAGATCTCGGCGAGTACATCTCATTTCCATATTTGATTTTTTGATTTGAACAATTTTTGGTTCAACTTTGAGCCGTTCAAAAAACCGGTCCCGCGATACTAACTTTTTAATGAACAGCCCGATTTGAACAAAGTTTTTTTTGTTCGAAAGATCTTTTCAAGGATACTTCATTCCTGTATCAACATTTTCGATTTGAACAATTTTTCGTTCAACATTGAACCGTTCAAGCAACCTTTCCCCCTAATAACTTTTGAATGAACATTCCGATTTGAACAAACTTTTTTTGTTGGAAAGATATCGGCGAGTACAACTCATTCCCATATTTGATTTTTCGATTTGAACAATTTTTGGTTCAACTTTGAACCGTTCAAACAACCTGTCCCGCGATGCTCTAACTTTTGAGTGAACAGTCCGATTTCAACAAACTTTTTTTTGTTGGAAAGAACTTTTCAAGGGTACTTCATTCCCGCATTTACATTTCCGATTTGAACAATTTTTCGTTCAACATTGAACTGCTCAATCAAGCTGTCACCCCTAATAACTTTTGAATGAACAGTCCGATTTAAATAACCTTTTTTTTGTTTGAAGTATCTCGGCAAGGATACTTTATTACCGTATTTAAATTTTCAATTTGAACAGTTTTGGTTCAACATTGAACCGTTCAAGCAACCTTTCTCCACCTAATAACTTTTGAGTGAACCGTCCGAATGGAATAAATTTTTTTTTGTTCGAAAGATCTCAGCGAGTGCAGCTCATTCCCATATTTGATTTTTCGATTTGGACAATTTTTGGTTCAACTTTGAACCGTTCAAACAACCGGTCCCGCGATGCTAACTTTTGAGTGAACAATCCGATTTGAACAAACTTTTTTTTGTTCGAAATATCTCATCAAGGATACTTCATTCCCGTATCTACATTTCCGATTTGAACACTTTTTCGTTCAACATTGAACCGTTCAAGCAACCTTTCCCCACCTAATAACTTTTGAGTGAACCGTCCGAATGGAATAAACTTTTTTTTGTTTGAAAGATCTCGGAGAGGCTTTCCCATACATTCCCATATTTCGCTTTTTGATTTGAACCATTTTTCGTTCAATATTGAACCGTTCAGAAAAAAAATTTAACATTAGCGTCTACGGGGAATTTAAGTTGAATGTTGATCCTGAACTTAAAGTCGGATTTCCTTCAAACTAACTTTGTAAGAAAATGGTTTTGATAAATAATGTTTGTAACGTACTTTTCTGAGTAATCTTCTGTGAGGACTCTGATTCCGACTCCGACTCCGCAAACATGGCGGAAATGCAGGCTCAGAAAAAAAATTACTGACTGTGCAGACGATTTTTTGTTTATTTATAAATTTGTTTTATTTTATTTATTATTATTATTATTTTTTTTTTGGCAGACGATGTTTTTTTTGTAACAAAAATTTTTCATTCACGAGAACATTTTATTCTTTATTTATATTTAACAACTGGCAACAGATTAAAAGTGAAATTCGAGACATTTTATTAACGGACGAGTTTTTTTTTTCTTTTTTTTTTCTTTCTTTGATAAAATGTGTTTTGATGCTCTTTGTACTTTTATTTATTTATTTATTTATTTATTTATTATTATTATTATTATTTGAAAACGATGGAGAATTTTTTCTACGGAGGAACTGTAACTGTTACACTCTTTAAAAGGTGCGACAAAACTTTATTTATTCGTTAATTACTTTTTACGTGTCTATTTCATCTGATGAAAGGGGTATATTTTGCTTTTCGAAATCAGCTCTAAGTGCTAAAAAGGTACGTTTGACATAATTTTAAGTCTCAGATAATCAAGAGAATAATGATCAGATGCGAGAATGCCGATGTCGATGTACGGGAAAGAAGGCTCGTTTAGTTCTTGACAGAACTTCTTGTTACATTCAGCATTAGCATTTTTAGTTATAATTTAAATGTATGTGCCGTGTGTTATTGACTTTTATTAGCTATTTCAAACTCTAGGATCGTTTTTCACCAATTTTTCGGATTATCCGTGTTAGGGCCATGCTACACATCAGCGTAAAACGCTACCGAAACCGAATTCAGAAACCGAAAATCCGGGTACTTTCCATAAGAACACTATGTAATCCATTTAACGTTTTTGCTTTATTTTTCTGCTTTACGCCAATGTGGAGCAGGGCCCGTATTCGCTTATACGCGGTTACCATGGCACTCTGTTTCATGTAAAATCTGGAGTGTACTGTATTACAGAATGCTAAATTAGTCATCAGACAGTGATGAGTCTAAATTGCGTTTTCCGGAAAGTCGGATTTGGGATCCAGCTCTTATCTGCCGGTAAATGGAATCTGTGTCGCGTGCGAGACATCACACAAAATCCAAGTTTCGGAATCAGGAATTCCGTCATTATAAGTGGGACAAAGCTGCCCGAAGCCATGTGAGAGGAACGTTTTTAATGGGAGGCGTCCACGGTGAGGTGACCCAGAGCACGCAACCATACTGCGAGATAATAGTCGGAAATAGAGAGTCAATGAAGATATCGTTCGCTTGTGGGTGCTCCATGTTTCCTCCAGCCCTTGGGCAAGACATCCATGGAACAATGCGATGTAGGGCTCAAGTTGACAACTTTAATCATTATGTGTGGCTCACGAGTTTTGTCGTCTAATGCAGAGAAAAAGTGATTTCGAATGAAGATTAGAAGCTATTAATATCGAAGAAAAAGTGTGAAAAGCTTTTGAAAACTTTAATTTAATCATCCACTGTATTTTCTGGATGGTTCAAAGGCAGAAGAATGTTTCTGCTGAGTGCAGATTCACTCGTGCAGAAAAGATGCTTTTCCTGGGAAAGGAAAGGTGGTGGGCTTTGCGGTATTAAACCAGAATTTTCTTACAGATGGAGGTTGGTTATAATACTCCTTGCGTATTTGCATGAATAAATTTCGGAATGTGCCCATCTCTCCAAGAGCGATGGCGCACCCTCCAAGCTCTACAAAGTCTCCTCCCTAAGAGGTTCCCAAATAACGAAAATATATAGACCGACATCTTACTATATCTGGCTTGGCAATATGTAAAAAGTAAGAGATCTACTGGTGGTTAGTTCCAAATACGGGTGCTTTGTATTTTTTAAAGGAAGTATTCTTGTCCCACGTAGAACACACTTTTAAACATCTGTTAGACTTTCTAATAATTAGCAAAAATCCTCCTAATATATTTCTGCAATTATAGTTTTATCTTTTGCTTTCTTACTAAATATTGCAAACTGTTACCTTCAAAAAGAAACAAATAGTGGGTAATTCTACGGAAAATCAGAAATTGTGTCTTGTAAATAGCAGTTCTACATTTAATTTCAAAAATAGTTTAAAAAATATAAAAAGAGAAAAAGTTTTTTTGCGCAAAGAAAAGACAATTAAAGAGTGTACAAAAGAAAGTCAACATGTCATTTTTTTTTGTTCGAGTTGAGTTCAATATGTCAACTCTGAGTATTTGTTGAGTAGAATTATAGTTGCTCTTTTTAAACCGGATAAGAAAGGAGAGAGATTAAGGCGAAAAATCCCCCGAAAGTTTACTGTACAATGAAGTGCTGGGGTTAAAACTTTCAAAATGGAATTCTCTAGCTCTTCTGTACTATGCTCGAGGGGATATACAGACATTTTAAAATTGCAGAAATGCAATAAGGTCCCCTAAATTTGTCAAATCGACAGAAAAAAAAAAAATTACAAAAATAATTTTTTTTTTGTGGAGATCACTACTTACCTAGCGTGATCTCCCATCGGTGAGCACCTGGTGACATCGTTGAAGGTTTGTTGGAGGGTTTTGCACCCGTAGCCAGCCTCAATGTTCTATCTGGAAAAGATAGATTTCTCTAGATTCCGTAAAATAAAATCAAAACTCTTTATTGCGTTCTCCAACAGCAAAAATTTTTAACGACCCAATAAAGAGATAATTAACGACGAGACAAGAGTTCTCTCTCTCCCTGGGGTTTCTTTCACCGATTTGTTTTGTCTTCGGAAAGCGTTCGAATCGATTCGGTAGCTGGACGATGATCTAACCTCGTTTCATTCATCAGCAGTATCCCTCATTGGAGTGGAGGGAGGGGAAAGGGGTGGTCCTTCAAACGATCGAAAGTGGATCGTCCGTTATCTCAATGAACGGGGGCTCGCGCCGATGTATAAAAGAGTTCGACCATCGCTCACCTGTTGTTTTAGGAGTTACTGAAGCGACAATGCTGGGATACGGTCTTGTCATGAGCAAACGGACGGTGAGCATTTATTTTTTTTAGATTAACAGTACTGGTAGAAAGTATTGCAAATTTGGGAAATCTAACATCGGTTTCAGTATTATACTCAAAAAATACCCCTCCCCCTATCCAATGCAACTGATTTTAAATGCAAATGAGGTGAAGTTAAAACGATTGCAGTTGGCACCATGAAATACGGAACGAAAGGTTAGACAATCTTGTAGAATCTATGCCTATAAGAGTGCCTGCTGTAATATAAATTTTGAAGAAACGGCTTAAATACATATTAACCCATTAATGCCTAGCGTCCTTTTTTTAGGATAGTCCAAAAATGGGTCTGAATTCCCCAAAATGAACATTTCAAACAAATAATAGTGCTCAATTACTACCTTGGCATTGTTTCAATTCGTTATTAACGGATTGCAGCACGTACAAGTGCCCTTGTAAAGTGTGATCTGTAGCAGTTTTAATATGATCTTTATCAAAAATTACATCGTTTACAATCTCAAGAAAAAAAGCTAAGTTTTCCAAGGTATTCCCAGCTTCTAAAATTATGTTAATTGCTGATTTTATTTCTTCTTATAAAATGTCTTTTTAAATATTATATCGTAGGCAGAAAAAAATTAGTAAAAAAAGTATGTACCCTCTGGGGTCTATCGTAACTTTTAAGGGACGATTTTTCTTTCCTTAATAAAACAATTATTTTTTACATAATATTTTTTTTATTATTTTTCCTGTCCATTAAACACCGTTTGTAACCAGCATACAAAATATCTTTGGAAAAAAAAAAGTCAGACATTAATGGGTTAAATGATTTTCAATTCGTTCAAAGGCACACATGTAATATCTTTTATTATCAGCTTGAGTACTTAAATAATTCATTTTTTTTCCCTATTGAAACCAAGATGGATCTCATTGTCCCGTTTTTCATAAACTGAACATTTTTTAAAATGTTGTTAAAAAAAACTTTTTTTTTACAATAACTTAATCAGATCTTGGTTTGAAACTAATGTAATATATTGACAGTGAAAAATATCGCTTGAGTTGAAAAAAAATGCTATTCGCTTTTTTATTCTTTTTCTTGATAAAATGGTAGATTTGTTGAACTTGCAACACTTTTGGCCAATAGTGTATGCTTGCGGAGGTAGCTTCTCTGCTTCTATTGCAGAAGACGTCACGGAGGGTCAGTTGCGGTACTTGAAAATAATTACTCCATGTTGAATTTTTAGACCAACGTTGTCTAACCTACGCCCCGATGGCTATATGCGGCTCGTAAAACTGACTCGTGAGGCCAGCTGTTTTGATCAATGCTTCATATCGAAAGCCATGATCCGGAATCTTCTAAACATTTCGAAATAAGTATCTGAGAAACAGATGTAATTTTTGCATGAATTAAATAAGCATCAAGTAATGGCAACAAAAACTCTTGGTTTGTAATTTTCCTTACATGTTTTTCTATGTTGGGCATTTTTTAAATATATGTTCTGATTCGCAAGGTTCAGCTTAATACAAGGTGATTTCCTCATGTCAAGAAAGTCAGCACTATTTCTTTAAACTGATCTCTACCTTTTTGGTGAATTATGAGATAAAATTTCGGACATAGTAGTCAATACTGTACATTCTGAGAGTAATTGGAAATCAAAATTTTCTTTTTATACCTATGCCTGCTTGTTAGCGAATTAACTGTTTCCATTTTGCTCCAGATATTTTGGGTAAATAGAAGAAAACTGATTTTCTTCCTGCTAAACTTGACATCTGTGGAAAATCACGATAGGCACCAGAAAGGCTTAAGAAACTCCAATGCAACGATGCTCAACCTACGGCTTAAAGGCCGTATTAAGCCCGGCAAAGTCTTAAAAAATAGGCTCGGTAAAGGCGGTAAACAAACTCTAGTATATAACCCTTACTATTGCGCACGCAAAAAAGCCCAACAGAAGCAATTTATGTCTCTTTTACTAGCAGTTGTAGCTTAGCTTGACTCTGTAAATAATGAATTCAGTGATTTCTAAAGAGAAAACTGTTGGAAACTGGGGGGCCAATAATTTTATTAGTAGTCACATTTTTGTAAGAGCTGCTGCACTTTTTTTACCCAGATTAATAAACTATACATATATTTTTATTTTTGAAATTACGAAGCGTCGTTACTTAGAATTCTTAATAGAAAATAAAGGGCAAGATGCGTTTTTCATGAGCCTTCAACGATTTCCCTATTAAATTCAGACACATTGTATGCATTCAAATATAATCATTGTTCTCAGACTTTGCCTGGTTCTGATAACTTGAACTCCAATGTCCGAAGGATTGAACAATTCTATTAGCTGAAATAGGAGTGAAGAGAGAAGATTAAATTATTCAATACGTTATGAGATTGGAATAATACGATATATTCCAATATAAGACGTCCTCTTCCAAGGGTAGACGTCTAGTTATCAGAACCATACTACAGAAAGATTGTTTCTATTTTAAACTCTTTGAGATGTCACTTTGTGTCTTTTACGATTAAAGACATATTGTGACCAGGGACGTCATTCCGAATTTTTCCGGGGGGGGGGGGCAAAGGGTGCATACACAATGTAAAATTTACTAAAAAGTGGCAAAAACCACGCCCACTTATATGCTAATACATTGATATCCCAAAGTCAGGGGGGCAATTGACCCCCCTGCCCCCCTAAATGACGGGCCTGATTGTGACATTCCTACAGATTCTGCTTGCCGTATTTTGCTGCCTCCTGGCGACCAGCTCAGCATCCGGGTACCTTCACTTGAACGACTACGACATCCAGATCCACCCAATCCACGGCCACCACGGATACGGCGATCACGGATATGCAACAAGTATTCGGTACGACAAGAGGTACCACCATAAGATCCCCGAATACTCGCACGGGAACGATGTCGTGTACCAGTACATTCTTGATGCCAGCCATGATGACGAAGAGTTGCACGGCTATTGAGGACATGATTCGGAAAGGTAAGGATGTAGAAATCGGATGCAGTGAACTCTCACTTATTCACTGCCGCATTTATCCGTCTTTTTCACTTATAAGATGATTTTCAATGGCCCCAGCACACTCCATAGCAAAATAATGATAATATCATTCGTTTATGCGTCGCTCTAAAGATTAATATTTCATTTATGCGCCGATTATTTCGTAAAATTAAAAAAATAATAATTTATTTTCTTTAAAAAATAAGCATGTTTCTTCACTTTCTTCTTTAATGTTTCGCCTTTATTGCTCACTGGAAAGCATTTTTTCCTCACGAACTAGAGCTCAGAGAGGGACAATTATCTATTATGGATCGTTTTAAAGGGAACAGTTTGTGATTAGGTATGCTACAATTTTTGTTTTCTCTTTAGCACTGTAGTTACGTTACAGTAATTGCCAAACCGTAGTAATAAGTCCCTTTTCTGTAGAAACATCCTAATTCATGCTCTCATTATAACCTATCTTGCATTTTAGTCCTTTAAATAGGCCTGTTCACTTATACGTCTCTCACTCATGCATCTTTTTCTGTTGGTCCCTTGGGCCGGCGCATAAGTGAGAGTTCACTGCATTTTTATAAAAGGAGCAAAACATGCATGCTTGAAATCTGCCTGTTTGCTTCAAAAAGTCCTTCATCGAGCAAAATGTCCGCATTAAAATGCTATAAATGATTTAAGCAAAATACAGGTGAAGAACCAAAAATATGAGTTAAATCAGGGGTGCTCCATCCTATCAAGAGTAATCCCTCTTCCATAGTAACCCAAAAAATTACACTAAGAGTGAGAGAATTCCAAAAAGAGAAAAATAGCCTTCAAAATCCTCCTAAAAATTTCAATAATGAGACCTGTGTCATGATTTTACTCCCCCTTCTCCTCCCTAATTGGGCACCCTTGTTTAAGTTTCTCGATAACAATTTTATAGGAAATTATGTACTGATATTACAAAAAATCTGTTAAATTACTCACGTACTCATTTAAAACAGGCAGATCAAATTTCTCGGTAATAGCTTTCTAGAATATAAAATAGTAAAAAAATTTAAAATTCCAGAAAGAGCACATTTGCTTCACGTTTTGAAATTAGGTGCAGAAGTAGTTCTTTAATATCTTTAGGACGCTTAATTTCATGAAAAAAACCCTGTTAAACTGTTTTGAAATCTTTGAGTATAAATCAATTAAATTCAAAAAAACAATATTTCTAAATTACTTTAGTCAAGTTTGCGTATAATTTTAAAGATTGCAAATGTAAAAGAGAACTACGCTAATAAGAACCACGAAATTTGTTCTATTGATGTTTTAATATTTCAAAGTAATACCATGTTTTATTTTATTTTTGTTTTAGTTTTAGTTCTTCGGAAACAAATTAAATTCAAAAACTAAAAACAGTGACAAAACTGTGATTTAAAAAATTAAACAATTGTCTTGATAAATAAAAAATATAAATAAAAGCACTTAAAAAGTAATGCTCTATAGTTAAAAAAAGAAAATGTTTATTTAGTAAAGAGTAATACGGTGTTCACTGTTCACATTTCCTTTTTTGCATCTTAATAAACTGCAATGAACGTCAATAAGGTGTGTCTATTACCTTTGGACGTAAAGAGAGAAATTTCGCTAACATTGGTTAAATGTATGTTTTTATTACAGTTCACCTTTTTCTTTTCTTTTTTTTTGTAGAGTCTATCCATTCCTATTTACCTTATTTCATGTTGATATTCTTTAAAGCTTTTTTTAATGTATACAGTAGTTCTTTTAAAGTAAGGGAAATTAAATGTATACAATGGTTCATATTCATCACTTTTGTTTACACCAAATAAATCTCTCCTTTTTATAACTGAAAGATTCTATGCATATTTGCTCGCGCCCTATACCCAGAACACTAAAATTTTGTAAAGCACTTTCTGTGAACTATATGGGTGATCCTACGCTATTTGAATTCAGCCGCCAATGGAAAAACTTCATATAAAACTGATTTTATTAATGTTTTTGTATGCTTAAGCATTACAGACTTATCTTTTATATTAACCCCCAATTAATTCACTATAATTATTTTATTTTAGCATTTATAGCTGAAAATAGTCATAAATGTATACTCCCCTGGCCTGTCCAAATACTAGTTTTTACACAAACATGTTCGACGTTCAATTTTTGCTCTCTTGGCATGATGTTTTTTGACATAATCATACACTTACATTAACAGATAAACATATTTCATCATTAAACATTGAAAAAATATTTATTATTATTTTAAAAAAATACACTTTTCAACGGGCCATATCAATAGTGTCACCCTCACCTGGCGAACTTCAAAGACTGAAATTTAGCATAAAAAATGCAAAAGGATGACTTTGACTGAGAATAACCAGTGTAATACTGAGTAAAGTTAAAAGCAAGCTAAGTGGTTTTCAAAAAATTCAAAATATTATTGCATCGGTTCTCATTGAAAGTCCCTCAAAGCGTACTGCGCCAGTCGCTGTAGTATTTCCCCTGGTAAGTATAATTTTTTATATTTCATCGTTACATAAGTGTGCGTATGTATAATGTAATGCTTATTGTGTGCAGACATCATGGTTTACGTGAAGTTCTAGTAAGAAGAACGCGTGATGCTGTTTTTATAGTTAATGTGTGACTTTGTCACTTCTCTGGCGCCACTCCCCTGGCAGTTTTGTTCCAAAAAAGGGTAAATATACATTAAAACTGTGTTATTAGCATAATTAATTTCATTTTTAATCTTAATTGCCCCTGTGAAAGCAATTTGAATAAACGTAAATATTGCGGGAAATGTTTTATTTGGGATCTGCGGTGCGACGTGTATGCAACATGTCGTGTTTTCAAGGTTATTTTTTTTTTATTTTATTACAACGCGAAATTTTTTTTTGAATACAGGTCTAATAGAAATGAGTCCATACTCTGATTTTACACCGAAAAATAAGTGATATAATAGTAAATCAAACCAGAATCCTGCCAATAGTGTCACTCCCCTGGCAACGCATTTTCCTCTGGTATCGATAAACCCCCCAAAAATGGAAATTTCATCTGGCCCTTACCACTACAATCATAAAAATAGCGGCTACTAGTGATATAGTGAGTGTGAAATCAAAAAGATTATTTTTTCTTTGGGGACACAAAAAACGCATTGACCGTAGAATCACCCATATACAGTGAATTCTCACTTATGCACCGGCCCAAGGGACCAACAGAAAAAGGCGTATAACTGAAAGAGACGCATAAGTGAACAAGTATATTTGAAGGTATAAATGCAACATAACTTCTAATGAGAGCATAAATAAGAATGTTTCTATAGAAAAGGAACATATTACTACGATTTGGCAATTTCTGTAACGTAACTACAATGATAAAGAGAAAATTAAAATTGTAGCTATGGAATGTGCTGGGACCATTGAAAATCGTCGTATAAGTGAAAAAGGCGCATAAATGAGGCGGTGTATAAGTGAGAGTTCACTGTACCTTTATTCAATAGATATAATGCTATTTTGTTAATTTGTCATTGATTTGTTATGAATACTCAACTTTATCTAAATCTTTCATTTATGTGTGGCCACGATAATTTCTTTCTGCATGTAGAAATATTTGTATGACAAATTGTTAGCAAATTTTGCATCTATTTCTACGTATATACTGTTAAATCCAAAGATAACAGTATCAGTGATAATATTCGTTCATAGCTGCAGCAACAAATTGTTAAACAAACATTAGGAACAAAATATGCGGATCCTTCACATGATTTTAAATGCTTTTTATAATTTTTAAATCGTATTTTTGAAAGTATTTTTACACCAGCATCCTTTATAATTTTGAAACATTTTCGAAACCATTTCAATTTGTAGAAAGAACATAAATAAAATACAAACTGGGAAGTCAATATATAATTAAGCAAAAAAAGTAGATTGATCCGAACAGAGAAAACCAATGTTGTAATATGGTGTGGCTCTGACAAGTTGAACCTTGACCTCAACAATATTTACCTCTCTTTGAGGAGTTCGGTGAAAAATATGTGTTATTGGCCCGGATTTGAGTTGGAATATTTTCGCAAAATTGCTACGAAAATAGTCCAGCTCCACTCAGCTCCAATTCCCGTTCTTTATTACCCGAAATAGGTAAGTATTTCCAGGGTTGTTTCAACTTAGTAGAGCCGCACTATAGCACAAATTAAAGCACACACACGCACACACAATGGTCTTTAATACTTAGAATATAAAACATAAAGTTATACAATTTGTTTATAGCTAAATCAATGTCTTTCAAGTAATAATCTACTAACAATATTTTTATGTGGAATAACATACTTGAAAAATATTTGCTGTAAAAATGACATTACCGTTTTTTTTCCAGACTTACGAATGCTGAAGAAATGAAGAATGTTTTTCAAACTCCTTAATTTATTAATTTATTTTACGTTGATTTTGATGCAACTTTCAATGTGAAAGTGTATATTTGTGTATGTAATGCTTATGTAAATAAAACTTTTTACGTTTTTTCTTTAATGGTTTTCATTAAAAAGAGAGAGAGGTAATTAAAATTTGTCAATTTAAATAAATACTGCCCCGTTCTGAAGCTACGTCAATATGTCAACACAAATAAACAAAAAACATAGTGTCACAAATTGCCGAATAATAGTTTGAATTTTTTATCGACCAGCAAACGTTTATTTGAGTTGAAGATAAAAAGGTAAACGGTAGCGTCACTTTAAACTTTTGTAAAACTAAAAATGTTCAAAATTATTGTATTTTTTTTCGCAAAAATTTAACTAGAAATTATTTTAAACTGTAAAAAGCTCAAAAACTTATATTGGCAATTGTCTTCATAGTTAGCCTATGTTTCACTAGCAGTTTGACTACTTTACGTTCTTAAAAGTTATTGCTTAACTTTTTAAAATATGAATGACATTTATTTTCCTAGATAATCACTCTTAAAGAAAATGTTAGACATGAGAAATAAATTTTGAATTAACAATTAGTATGATAGTTAATTTGAATGCAGTTCAAAAGTTAATTATATTTGTATTATAGCCATTCAGAGTAACTTTGAAGCACAATTTCTCTATTTCTAACTACTTATACTTTTTATCACCGTATTTTTTGGTATTAAACGTAAGAAAAACTTCTAGACTAGTGATTCTCAACCGGTGGTCCGGCACTGGTCTGTAAAAAAGTTAACAGTCCTCAGAAGTTTTGTTCAACTTTAATTTAAAAAAAATGTCCCTACTCAGTAATAATAATAATAATAATAGCGATATTTTTCACTTGAATTTTGTGACTAATTTTCATACTGTTCTATAATATTTCACAAAAGTTTATTTACTTGTGTATAATTATTTCAGTGAATAATTACTTAGGTTTACATTTTATGGTTTCTGACTTTTTTAATATCAAGATCAGTTTTATTAACTTAGATAACTAACTATATTTACTTTGAAAAAAAAAAAAAAAAAAAAAAATCAGTCCTCGTAATGTTTTTCACAAGTTTTTTCCGTCCGTTAACCATAGTGCGCTTCCCCCCTTTTTTGAGGATACAAAAGAAAAATAGAGAGAGAGAGAAGGGATGGGGACATTACCGGTCCGTACTTTTTTTAATAACTCTTTTGCCGGTCTGTTGGTCTAAAATGATTGTTAAATACTATTATAGATCATTGTATATTTACGTAAAATTCAGAGATTATAAGTTATTCAACTCGTTTAAAATGAATTGTTAACCAAGTTCAAAGTTATCTTAATATTTAGAGTAACTTTGAGCCACGTCAGAAATGGGAAGCAAAACATATTTTAATAAAATTAGGGCAGCTTTAAAGCGGAAAAATAAGTTTTCAAAATAATTGAAAACTCTCCCCTTGTAACTTCACTACGTTGCAAGACTTCTGTAACTTATAATACTGGATAGAATATTAAAATGGGGAGGGGGGGGGAGAACTTTCAGCCACTTCAAAAACAGCTTCCAAACAATGATTTCAAAATTTTTGGTTAATGCAATGAGCTGTGTATAATATTGCCAACTTATGTTTCTAAAATAAAGAGCAGTAATTCTTATTTTATAATCTTGCCGGGAATGTGAGGCATTTATCCTTCTAGTCTTTTTTAAATTCAAATTTATTACAAAATTTTAAGTGGCGCAAAGTTATTCGGCATGGCCCCACGTTACCCCGAGTGACGGTATTTAGTTTCAGCGAAATTTAACACCGTTACGATTCCATTTTGGCACTTTCTTGATCTTGATATGAACCCAAGAAAGTTTTTTCTTGGACTTGTCATGTTTCCAAGCAACATATTTCTTCTCTCGGGAACTATTTTCTCGCAAAAAAAAAAAAAAAAAACACAAGTAAAAAGACAAAAAATTTTTCATAAAATGTTTGAACTACTACATCTCGTAAAAGACATTTTTGAGAGCTGTCCTGTTTGAGGCTTTTTTTTTAGAAACTATTAAGGATAACTATACAATGCGTTACGAGTTTTTCTTACATTTTACACCTACAAATTTAGCTTGACTATTAAAAAGTGTGTGAGCAGTTTAAAAATAAGGAATTTGTTTCTTAAACTTACCCTGAATGGTGGTAATATAGGTATTATGAGCTTTAGGATGGTATTCAAGTAAGCTACCATGTCTTAATGTTTCTTTTACTCGTAAATGTATACATAAATTGATATCATTTATGTTGAAAAAAAATGTGCCAAACAATATCAAAGTAGTCTTACATGTCAAGTTCAAGAAAAATAACTTTTACTTCGAATTTTCAGAATAAAGATTTGTCTGAGAGCAAAGGAGTATTTAGTGAAGTGTTGGTAATTCAGTTAAACATATGCAAATTTTATTTCCACAGATTGTTAAAGTGTTTCATTGATAAAACCAACTACTTCAATTCTCTCATATTAAATTTACAAAGAAAAATGTACGCCAATAAATTGTCTCAAAAAAAAATAAATAAATAAATAAATAAATAAATAAATAAATAAAAATAAATAAATAAATTAAAAAAAAAAATCAATGTACTATTTCTAGAAATCTGTAGCAAATACACTCTCAAAGTATTTTTGGACTTCAAAGATACCTTCAAGTTTTTCTGAAATAAACTTCTTGAGAAATCTTGATATAATACATTTTTTTAGATTTCATATGATGCATAATGGGAAAACAATTTTTTTATTAAAAAATAAAAAAAAATCAAGGTGCTATCAGAAGTACATTTCATCAAATACCATAATACATAAGAAATGTGGGATTTCAAGTTTATGGACATTACTTTCTGGGAAAATGTACATGAAACCTTCAAAAATAGAATTCTGAGAAAAATGCATTTTTGCAGCTAACAACTACGCCAAAAAGTATGTCGGTGATTTATTTCGAACAAAATTTTGACATTTCTAATTTAAGGGAAGTTGGTACCGAAAAACATCAAAAAAATCGATTTTCGGATTTTTATTTATTTTTATTCTTTGAATTATTTCCTTTCCAACGGTGTATTACTTTTGTCTCTACGCGAACTGGAAGTTATTAAAATTATTTTTTTAATATGTCTGGAAATTGTTTAAAGGGACAATGCCACGCCCATCTTCCGTTTCAAATGTAAACATGGGACTGTTCGTAAGCTGTTTTCCTAATGCAGTCTCTACTTTGTATAATATCTTTTTTTTTCTAACTGTGGATGGTTTAGCCACTGCTAAGTTTTAACTGCAACTGTATTCGAAGGATTGTTTACTGTTCTGAGCTTGTTTTCGTAAGTTGATCGCACGTGCTAGATATTCGTTTTAGTTTGTTCGCTACTTGGTGATCGCTGTGTAAATAATTTTTCAACTGTTTTTATGCAGTGAAATTAATATTTTAAGTAATTCCTTGCTGTTTAGTTAATAAAATTATGCCTCGAAGCACGGCAAAGGCTTTCAAGAAGCGAAAAGGCAAATATTATCCGAGGAAAAGAAACAACGAAGACGCTGATCTTCATACTTCAAATCAAGAATCTGCTGGCAATAATAAATGTTCCAGTGAAAAGAAATTAAAAGATTTAAATGAAAGCTATGCAGATGCTGATGATTGTTCTACAGATAATGAGGTAAACTCGATTATTAATCTGAGAATTTTAGCTGGAATTTTTCAGAAACATGTCAGGTGTAAAAACTGTGATGCTGGACTTGAAATGTCAGTTGAAACCAACTCAGGCTTGGCCCTCAACATCATCTTAAATTGTACTAATTGTGATTATGAATGCAAATTCTGCACGTCAGAGACTAATTCTGTGAACACTAAAGTTTATACAGTGAATTCCAGATTGGTGTATGCACTGAGATCCATTGGAAAGGGGGCTGAAGCGGGAAAGATGTTTTGTGGGATTATGAACCTGCCCAATCCCCCAACTAGATTTGCCAGTTATAACGACTGCTTCGAAACAGTTGTCAAGAAAGTATGCAAGGAAACGATGGTTGATGCGGCTAAAGAAGCAATCGAAGTAAATGGCAGTACTGATCTTGCAGTCGCCATCGACGGAAGTTGGCAGAAGCGTGGCTTCACGTCATTGAATGGTGTTGTGACAGCAACTAGTGTGGACACTTGCAAAGTAGTCGATGTCGAAATCCTCTCGAAATATTGCACATGCAAGGACAAATCAAACTACATGGTGACTTGCACAAAAAATTTTCACGGTTCTAGTGGCCAAATGGAAGTTGAAGGGGCTGTTGCCATTTTTGGACGGTCAGTCAAGCAGTATGGGGCACGTTATGTCCAATATTTAGGTGACGGGGACTCCAAAGCATACGAAGCTGTGAATTCACGATCAATTTATGGGAATGACTGCAAAATTGAGAAACTTGAATGCGTTGGACATGTGGAAAAGCGCATGGGTGCAAGACTCAGAAAATTGAAAGACAAAATGAAAGGAAAAGTCCTATCCGATGGAAAAGTTCTCGGTGGGAGAAACCGATTAACTGATGTGCAAATAGATGCAATTCAAAAGTATTATGGCCTAGCCATCAAGCGGAATCTTCATAGTCTAAAGGCCATGATCCAAGCTGTGTGGGCGATTTTTCTCCACAAGGTGTCATCCGATGAAAAACCACAACACGGGTTTTGCCCTGAGGGAGAACAATCGTGGTGTGGGTACCAGCGAGCTGTCGCAAAGAAAGAAAGCTTCAAACATCAACATAGTCTTCCTGTGGCTGTTGTCGAAGAGATGAGACCCATTTTTCGAGCCCTAGCTCATCCTGAGCTTTTAAAAAAATGCTTGCATGGGAAGACCCAAAACCCAAATGAGAGCATAAATAATGTCATTTGGTCTAGAGTACCCAAATCTACATTTGTACAACTAAAAACCCTTTCCTTCGGAACACATGATGCTGTTGCTTGTTTCAATGTAGGTAACATAGCAAAATTAAAGGTATTGCAAGAGCTAGACATTGAACCAGGATTTTTTATGAAACGCGCAATGAAGCGACTTGACGAGGAGCGTCTGGCCAAAGCGAAGTATGCCTTTTTGCAACAAACAAAGGAGAAAAGAGTAGAAAGAAGATTTAAAAGAAGGAGAGAAGTGGAAGAACAGCAGAATGGTTCGAAAAAACCTGCATACCAGTCTGGTATGTACTAATGAGAATAAGGTAAGTTTTTTTGAAAGTCAGTTTTCGATGATATTAGTTCAAAGTTTAAAGTACCTTTGCTGTTGTATTGAAGAGTCAATGTACTTATTTATTTTTTATAGAATCTGGAATAGTACTGAATGATTTAAGGCTAGTAATATTGTAAAACTACAGCTTTTCAAGATGTTATACACTCAAATCAGTTTATTCGAAAATCGGAGAATAATATAGCTCAACGAGAAACGCTTCATTAAAATACAATTTACTTGCCTGTAACAAATTTAAAAAAGAAAAAGAAATTTTAATAATTACAACAGCAAAGATAACCTATTAGCAGCATAATATAGTTTTAAAAAAGACATTTGGGGCTAGCATTTATTCTGCGAGTACTATTTTTTTCTTAAAATGCATTTTTCTCGGAATGTCTGTTTTAAAAGTTCGATGTACCTTTTCTGAAAAACTGTTGCATTTTTTTATTTATTTTTTTTTCTGAAATATTGTACCCATCCAAAGGATTAATCTGAGGTCAAGAGTGTTTTAGTTTAATGTGAAAATAATTTTTAAAATCTGCAAATCTGAGGATATTTACCGATATTTTCGTGACTTTCGGAGAGATATTTTAATTGCATTATATTTTTTGTTGGGAAATATATTTTTCCAAAAGCTTAACCTCAGATTGATGTCACATATGTTTTATAAGTGTGTTATAAGTTTCAATGTGATACTTAAAGTACTTTTTGTAAAAAGGTACATCGAAAAACTGCGAATTTAGTGTAATTTCAGCAAATGAGCACCATTGAAATTATTTTTTAAACAATATTCTATTTAATTTTTCATGAAAAACTTAACCTTAAAATAATTCTACACTTATTCTGAAGTAGTGTAAAAAATTTTAGGGAGATTGGACCAGTAGTTTTTTAGAAAAGGTACATTGAAGTGGTGTTAGTGTAAAAGCCTGTGCTATTGGGTACCGACTTCCCTTAAAATAAGGATATTATTTTGAAAAGATCCTTTATACAATGTTAAAAAGTACTCCTCTGAGATCAATGTATTTTAGTAATTTTAGGGTTTCATCCCCCCCCCCCGCCAAAATTGCACATTTCGTTTCGTTTTGGTAGAAGAAAGGACGCATTATTTTAAAGGAAGAACAAAAATTATTTTTTTAATAGATCGTATTTTTTTACACTCAACATATGTCGTTCAAATATCTAAAAACGGAACTGTTGCAATTAATTAAAAAATCACCCCAAAAGAAACTTTTCTGTGGGAACAATAACACAAATATTTTTAAAATAAAAGCCTCACTTAAAAATAATTTGAAAACGAAATTCGGGGAACAATACGAGACTCCCTGCATTTAATCCAAATTAAAGTTCAAGCAACGGTAAATTATATCACTTTGTGAATTCATAGTTATAGAAATTTTTACAATAGAGTTAAAAAACTACAATATGCAACTTGTTTAAATACATTTCACAACCTGAATACTTTTCAGCAATTTCATTCTCACTGTCAAACATGGTGACAATAACCACCAATGATGACAAATTACCACCGCACCATTTCGAATTTCGAAACTACGCGCATTTTTATTCCATTTCCCTTTTCTCTCATTTTCTGCTTGCGCATTGCTGTTTTTGTTATAATGCATAAAAAAAAGCCCCAAAATCAGTACTTAAACATAAGTGAAACAAGCATGTCCTAACTAAATCCCATTAGTCATTTCCTCCCAAGAAATCGGCAAATCACCTAGGAACAAACAAGGAAAATTAGCCTTGCGCAACCGACCCGCCGACTTGTCATTACGCCCGACCCCAAACGACAATCCTACCTATTTCTGCATATCCGTTACAAAATGTCTTCGCATTGTCACACCTCACCTTGTCAAGTTCCTGAGACGATGGGATGATGGCGCAGACGATTTCCTATTGTTGTCAACGCGACCCCTGTTCTGTCACCTTGGCCAGTTAAGGGTCTCTAATTGACCATCGAATATAGGCGCTATATCAGGGTTGCGGTGCTCTCTTCTGTGAAGAGTTTCGTTTTGGCAGGGTGCTTGTCTTCTGAGCTTAGTGGGGAATGGACTTCAAAGCTTTGGTAAGTCTCTGCTTTGCATATTGCTAACAAAAGTGAGACATCTCATAAAAGGAACAAGAGCACTTTTATGCAATTTTATGACTAAATTTAAATTTATAATTCCTTGACTTAAAAAAGAAAGAGATTTTTCAGTTAATGTCTTTAAATTCAGAATATCGTGCATATTTCCCTCCTTGCAAATATTTTGTATCATAACATTTATGTTTTTGAATTGTTGTTATAAAATTGATTGTGAACGAAAGAAAATCAATGTTATTCATAGTGGAATTAGTTATACTAAATATTTTTGTCAGTATTAATAAGTAATGCGATTTAAGATAACTAATGTTAAACTAATTTCATTTTTCATAATTAGTTATAAACGTATTTATAATAATTAAAATTCATTACACTAATTTCAATTAATTCTCAAGCATTACAATATTTTGAAAAATCGAGACATGAAGAGGGCTGGTTGTTTTTCGTAGTTCTGAAAGTAAATTGAAAGTTGAAAACTTTTTTTTTATTTCGAAAATTTTAAATATATGCCACTGTTGAGTTGATTATGCTGTTTATACACTTCGTACTAGTTTAAAAACCGATTTCGTGTAAGTATTGGATCAAGAAAGTTTTAAATTTAGATTCAAATGGCCGTGATATTACTTTTTCATAAAGCATTTTTGAGGTGTGCCACTATGCTACCAACAAGCTATCTGTGTATTGGAAATACGATGCACTTGTAGGATCTTGATCGTAGGACAATTTGAAACTGTCCTAGGCACCCATATTTTAAGGACGTATAAGATTAATATTTTAACTTTCGGGTTATTCCATAGAAATGTCAGCCTTAGTCTCAGAAAAAAAATGTTTTCACAGTCCTAATTGTGTGAACTATTATCTTTCAGAAACTCTTATCGGTATTTTCTTATAGCTCCACTCTTGCATGGTTATAGAAAAAGCTTATCATATGCAAAAAACATAGGTCAGTGTTTTCTTGCATAATATTAAAATTTATGCAAATTTTTAAAAAGACTTTGTTTATAAAAAACGTTTGGATTTAGGTCTACTAAAAGGGACTGTTTACACAATATATAAGATAAGCATTTTAATTAGCTTGATTATTTCATAGTTTTATATTATGTTACATTAGTAAAAAAAGCGCTATTTTCTATTTTAAAACTAAACCAAAACATTATACAAATTAAAACTTTTTATTTTCTTACATATGTACCATATCTACTTAAAAGTTCAAAATATTTATTGTAAATGTAGTAGATATAAATTTATTGGTGTGACTAAAATAACATTTTAAGTATGACTGCCATTATTTTCAACTTATTTTATTTTATTTAATGTTTATTTTCATTTACAATTTCGACACATACTAAATTCATTTACACAAAAATAAATTCATTAAACAACATAGACCTTCTGTAAAGGAGTTCAATTTAAATTCCTTCTTTCAAATTTTTTTTTTCAATTTGAAGAATTATTATTTTTTTTTAAGAGGAATAGGTAAAGCAAAATGAACACTCTGCTGAATATGCATTCAACACAAGAATCTCAACTAACGAACTGGGGAAAAAAAGGACAATCTTAACAGAGAAGAAATTTTATATTTTGTAGAAAACATTTCCACTAATCACAAAAACTAAGTGTTAGTAGCTCATTGGAAAATATTAGATGTTTACCTCTTAAATCCAGAGATAACAGTGGTAATATTTGTTCATAGCTGCTGTAATAACTAAGCTATGCTAAAATAAAGAACAAAATGTGTTCATCCTTCACATGATTTTTAAAACTCTTTGTAATTGTTGAAATGGTTTCAAGCAAATGAAACACCTTCCGATACGTTTCAAAATTGCTTTTTTGCGTCAACAGTTTAACTGACAACAAGTTTCACTATCATGATCTGAGTTTGAACAAAACATACAACATTTATGGAAAGGTGTCAAGAGCTCAACTGCAGAAGGAGTGTTTTTAATATATTTCTTTTATGAATAGGGTTTTTAGCAAAATTCTTCGTTTTGTCAAAGGCAAATTTATTCTTTTCTAAATTTAGAATATTTTGACCTTGGGAAATTGGATTTCTGCTTTGTGTATTGAGTAAACTCTTTCTTTAGTCTCAATTTCTATTCGAATAAATTCCATTAAGTCTCGAACGCTCAAACTTGTTTTCTGTGATTGTTCTCGCGTAAATCTGAATGTTAAATCAGATGGAAGAACTTTCAATATTAAGGGACAAAGTAATGAACTTTATGTGTTAGCAGCAACCTTATGCGATTCCAGACTTCTAATTTCAACAATACGTTTATCATAAAAAGCCCGTATTGTGTGCAAATCCCTAGAATTCTTTACACTTTGAATATTTAACAAACTATTCAGGTGAGCTTGGACGAAATCCGAATGTCTTCCGAAACGAGATTGAAGAATTTCAATCGCAACAGCATACTTTTCCGCTGTCAATGCAAACCCGCTCACTGCATTTGCAGCCGAACCACCAAGTAGCGATTTAAGATAGGAAAATCGGTCAATATCTGTTAACGAAGAGTTTTTATAAACTGCATCTTCAAACTGACTCCAAAAGTTTAAATATCTATCTCTTTCACCGTAACATTTATCAATGCGAAGTTTAGGCAAGTTTACAGTGTTGATTAAATTGAAGCCCCTGAACCCTGAAACATTTTGATTACCAGATGTGCTATCGTTATTGAATTTTAAAATTTTCCAGTCAAATTTTAATTTTAATGTATGCATCCTATTAGAGTAGCCTGCACAGCCGAAAATTTCATTCTCCATATCATTTATATCTGTTAAAGGTAAAATTTGTTGATTTAAATCTTTCAAAAGGACAATTTTTTCATCTAACTGACTTTTCAAATCATCAAAGTCTTTAATACTTCACTTGTATCATTCAATTTTGCCTCTGTTTTATTACAAAGGCGTGTAGCTAGTGTTCGATACGGAGTTCGTACCGCTTTCAATGATTTTAATTACATGGGCGATTCTCTGTAAACTCGTCATTTTTCACACGAAATCTGTCCGGGCACGATTTTTTGAAATGTTCGTATAATTATAATACTATTGCTCAGAAAATGAATCTATTACTTTTGTTTGAAAGAGGGCCAATTGAAGTTTGGGTTTTTCTGATAAATCATGGTAGGGGGTAAGTCCCCCCCCTAGTATAACTAGGCAGGGGACTGTGCCAGGTGACTGTTTTTGCTCTTTGTTGCGTAATATCTGCAAAACTATTGGAACATAATTAGTTACGAGACTACCTATAAATTTAGGCACAAATCATGGACATAATAACTAATATATTTTATAGTTAAATTATTTGACATTAATAAAATCACTTCCCAGAGGACTGTTTTCGCAACGACCCTGATGCATACTTTCATCACAAATGTGACTCTCAAACTAAGCAAAGTAGCGTTTCAACACCGTTCGCGGCGATTTCGGCAAATTCAGACTGATTACTAACTTCATGCCAAAAAGAATTCGCAAAAGTTATAGATTTTTCGTATTACAGCTTTGAATTTGTTGCAGGGGACTGTTTGAAAAAACTCCGGACAGAATTTACATGACAATTTTAAGTTTTAGAAATACGTAATTATACTTTATTTCATAAGAAAAATATAGCCTCATTATTCTATTTTTAGATATTAATTGCCAAATTTATGTTGTGTTAATAGGTTTTTTGAAATACTATCTTTAACAGTTAGACTATGGGATTGGGACAGCCAGGGGACTGTGTTTTCGGCGCTTAGATAATTTATAGAAAAAAAATTAAATAGTTAGCGCTTCAAATGCAATTGGGCCACAAAGTATTAATGCTTTACTTGTATTAAGAGCGATAATTACTTTAATACACCTTATTATTTTTAAAATACTTAGTCCGGACAGTCAATTACCAGTTTACAGAGAATCGCCCACATAATGAATGGCGATCGATAACATTGTCAAATATCAATAACGTAAAAGTGTGGTATTTTACTTACCCCTTTCAAAGAAGGTTCAATTGTCCATATTCAGGTATCCGAATTACAAATGTCCAAAATACTCGAGCATTTAGTTTTCGATAGTCCATATTTTCAATTATCTCAAAGGTCCCGGGTTTCGGCACCAACAAAAGTTCAATTTAACCGAATCATTTCGGAGAGCAATTTCAATTCAATGTGATAAAAACGAGTTCAGTCTATTGTAACAAGTTGAATTTTAATTAGAACTGTAGCACATATTTACAAGTCAACACAGATCAAAAGAGGATTATATTTAACATTCAACATCGACGATCCAAAGCAACAATTTGAAAGAATCTGATTTGTCCAGCTACTCGAAATTCGGCATCAACGTTTAAAAAAAAAAAAAAAAAAAACCACAATTCTGCAAGAAGCCCCGATGTAAACAGCACCGCCCCCCTTTTTTGAAATACCGTGCTGCCAACATCTCATCGAAACTTCTTGAGTGTTCGTGACTGATTGTATTATTTTCAAATTTATTTGCCTTTAAATAATTTACATGCACTGAAAAATGAAAAATATTACCTAACTGTTCTGATAGGCTTTTAAAAATATTTTGTATTTCAAATAATGTATTTATTATGTACTTATTACTTTTTCAAAACTAAAATTTTAATTTGATATTTCAGTTTAAAATAAGCTTAAAATTCTTTCTTTATTATTTAAATTTTTTTTATATTGTTTCGACAGCTATAAATTATTGTTGTAAACTAGTAACTAGAGCCGCTGTCAAATTATTATCTGGGGGACCACGTGGGCCTAGAGGTAGAGTGTTCTCTTCAAAAGCAAGTGGTCGCGGGTTCGAGTCCCATCCTGCCCATGGATGTTATTTCATGCTCTCTGTGCCGTAAATCTGCCCTGTGTTTGTCAGGAGGCAAGGCGCATAGTACGCAGTCCTCATGTACGTTGAAGCTGATGGCTTCTGAATAATAATTTAAAAAAAAAAGTATTTCCTCCCAACTGTGAGCATATTTATTATAGATTCCTATGTGTATTTATATTTAAAAAAATCAGTAGTTCAGAACAAATAATGTACGTTTGCATTGATGTTTTTAGTTCAATGTACTATAGCCATGTTTGCTTTAATATTTAATATCGAAGTATTTTCTTTGATGTCGTATCTTCAAAACGTTTTTTGATACACTGTATTATTTCATTTTTTCATAAATTATTTCCAACTCTTTATTGAAATTGTCCGCATAAAGTTAATGTAGCTTTAAAAGTGCTTAGAACTTTTAATTAATTGATGTTAGAAGATGATTGTTTTAGAATGGTAAAAAATGGTAAGACCTTTAGTTTTAAAGATTCTTTTGTTTACACTGTTTATAATTATTTATTTATTTATTTCGGGAAAATATTTATTTGTACACATTAGTACACTTTCTTCTAGCTTTGAAGATTCCTTTTTTAATAATTTTAATATTGCTCATTATTGCTGTTCTTTTTTTCAGAGGAATATTTATCCATACATATTAGTGTTCTTCCTACCATTTTGTGCCGGAACACACCCAGCATATTTCTACCACGATGACCAATATACAATTCGAAGTCCTTATGTAGATGACAGCAGGCCTTTCATGCACCAACTTCACTTTCCAGAGGAACTGCGCAACCATCCACTCTGGGATTCTTTTTGGGACGTCTACAACTACGAAGGCCCTCAGCAACAAAGTGGTTCTCCTGCCATCCAGACTTTCAGTTTCGAAGAACAACCCAGGAATGAGTACCCGATACCACGCAGGGATAGGCATAGATCCCTGCCAGACCCTGGAGCAATCAGAGAGGAAGCTTATCAGAGATACAAAGACTACTTCTTTGGGAGATTTGGATCGAATTTGTTAGATTGAAATTCAGGATGCCATGGTGAAAATTGTACATAGCTTTATACATAATAAATTTATATTTTGTTTTTCTAGTGTCTTGCTCATTTATCAATGACTTAGCCTGAACTGCAGCATCATGAAAAGTAAATATGGCTTGAAATCGTGGAGTGAGTGAAACTAGAAAACCACGATTCAGCTGTTTCAAGAAAAACTCAAATTAATGTCCTTGTATATTTTGTTTTATATTCAAGGAGCTAGGTTTGTAAATAAGATAGTTGGGGGACAGTAACAGGAAGTTGGCAAGTTGACTCGCTTAGTTTTAACTTCAACCTAGAAATTTTTATCTGTAGAACAAGCTACTAGAAAATTGTCTACAACAGTTACATAGTTGATGTATGTTGAGGTTCTTAACCTAATGACGTTTTTCTTTGCGATTCAACCCAATTTTGCTTAGTTGTAATATTTTTCCCGACGAAATGTTATTCTAAATTTCTTTGTTAGGTACAAGAACTTCTGCCATTCAGGGTGTTTTCGTATTTTTTTTCTATTTCTTTCTTTCTTTTTTTGTACGTTAATGAAAGTGAGGAGATAAAATGTAGACAAATGGGGAGAACAGTGAAATAGCGGGGCAAAGAAAAATGGTGAAATATTTTACTTTGGTGGCAGTACTTAACTTATGCTACTCAACTTATCTGGCAGTACTTAACCTATGCTACTCAACTTATCTGGCAGTACTTAACCTATGCTACTCAACAAGATATCGATTATATTCAAAATATAATTTATCTCTAAAGATGAAAGTACACGATGATACCAAAGAAATACTACCTGATTTCAAAAATTGATACTGATAATGACTGTGTGGTACATCAAACATAACTTTTATTTGAAAAAATGAGAAAGTTCTTGGTACTATCACTTCAAGTATTGATCCAGATCTATAGATGTTCAGTACAGTACTTATGTATTGAATGTTAAGTCTGTTTTACTTTAATTGTGTAGTGCAGTTGGAGAAGCTATACGGGGCAAATTGAATGGCGCAAAGTGTAACAGTTTATTTCATTTGTTTAATCATCCATCTATAAACTCATTTACATAATCACTGATTTATTCATTTAATTCATTAAATCATCACACATTCTTTTGTTCATTCATTCGCTTATTTTTTTATTCATTTATTTATTTATTTACTCACCATTCAATAATTTTCGCACATGCAAACTTATTTAGTTATGCAGTCATCGATTTATTTCTTGTTCATTCATCATTTAATGAATTTGGTAATTTATTTAGTCCTGTATTCACTCATTTTTTTAATTTTTGAGAGGAAAATTATTTTAACTAAACATATACCAAATATTTCATTAGATAACTCTCTTTATCGCACGACATGTTGCAAAATGGTAATTTTTTACTTTAACTTGGAGGTAAAAATTTACTGTCAAAAGTTAAAAATAGCGTTTCATTTTAAATTCTCTTTTAAACATATTGTTTTCTTTTTACGTACTGTAATTTTCAAATTAAGCATCAATTTGTGCATTTTGAAAAAAAAATCTAATTTATCTTAACTATTTCACTTTGCCTCACTATTACGTAAGTTTGATATTAATTGCTTAATATGCAGGAATCATGAATCCATTTTTAATCATTTAAGCAAGAAAATAAGCAAAATAATGCAAAAAAGTAAAATTTAACAATATTTGAAAGATAAAAATAGAAAACATATATAGATGGTCATTATGGCATTAATCTATTTTTAAATAAGTTTTAGAACTATGGAATTGCCTTGAAATTTAAAACATTCTAGAAGACATGAACTCTGAAAATAATTCAATAATTCTTCAATATTTAAACGTCTAAACTAAAAAATTTGATGACATGTTGCACTAAAAAAATGGGGCCAATTCTTTGGCTAAAAAGGGCGGTACTTAATCTTACTATATTTTGGTGTTTATATGTAATCAAAGGCAAATTATTCTTAATTCAAACAAATGTGAAGTAAAAAATGCAAGACAACGTGTTCAAAAGTACAAAAAAATATTAAAAAAGAGTTTGAAAACTCTAGCAAATAGCTATTTCGGGGCTATTACAAATGAAGCCCCATCATCACTGCGAAAAGAGGCTGGTTCAACTGACCACAGTCAAGTGAACAAGGAAGCTAAATCAAACAAATGTTCTTGGGAAAAACGTGTAAAGAATAAAATTTGAAAAATATCCAGCCAGCAATTATGTAATTTTCAGCAGATTCATGACTAGTAAAATTCCATCAGACATTAGTCTCCAATTTTATTTTTCAGAAGATTTAAATTTAGCTTCATTTTGCTTTGGATGGTGGTCGAATTTTGAGTATGATTTCATCTCTCCAACGCTCCTTTCTATTCTTTTTTACTCAAAAAATAGCTGTTAAAATATTCAGGAAAATTAAAGGAATCTGCATTTTGCTTTGGATGGTGGTCAAATTTTGAGTATGATTTCATCTCTCCAACGCTCCTTTCTATTCTTTTTTACTCAAAAAATAGCTGTGAAAATATAAAGGAAAATTAAAGGAATGCCACAAGAAAGCTTTTCCTTTCAGTGCAACCCATAATTACTTTTTTGATACAATAGATCCCTCGATCTTGCCTTTTTTATTTGATATTTTTTTTTCGTGATGTTTTACTTTCGATTTCATCGAAAGTAAAATCGAAAGTTTTCATCTGAAGTCATCAAAATCAAATAATAAGTCCTCGAAATTGAGACTTCAGATTTTCGTGGCGCCATCTAGGGAACTAATAGTCCGATTCTTCCATTTAAACACTAAATAAATTGGTACAATTTTTAAAAAATCACAAATTTAATTTCTTTAAAAATATTCGAAGCTTTTATTCCCATGCTAGATGCGTCCATAAGAGGGGTACATGGCCCGGACTACGACATTGAAATTTTCAATGAGGTTAATTTCAGAGGGTTTTATGTCTCATTTAGGGATTGAGGGGAGGGATTTCGTTCTTGAAGGCTGCTTTGGTGATATTTGAGGTGAATTTTGTCTCATTTTTGATCATATTTTTTTTTACTCGTAATATGTTATTTTATAGAGTTTGTATATTTATTTTCAAAATTTAGTTTGAATTGTTCCTGATGTACGTTTGAAACCTAAATGTTTTCACTCCATGATTAATATTATTTGTCTCCAAACGAAAGAAAATACAACGATTAAGTTAATGCTGTGTCATTAATGATACCGTTGAAGAAGCATTCAATTTTAATAAAATAAAGCATTTACTTTTTATATTAAATTTTCACGATTAACCTTAACGAAATGTGTAAAAATGTTCTTCAAGAATTCTGTAAAGAAAAATCCTGAGTAACTTAAGGTAGCTTGAAAATCACTTAAACTTAAAACAATAGGTCCCTCTGTTGATGTACGTGTTTTAGAAGTACGTCTAAAATTGATATTTTTTCAAATGATATATTATTTAAGATTAGCACGAAATTTTAATACATAATGGAACTTGCATTGCATAGAAATATACAATAATATGTAATTAGTTTTTAATTAGTTTTAATTACAGTACCGTGATAAGATGAAGAAGAATGTTCAGAAAAACATTTTCAGTACTTATAAACCCTATTAAAAGTACGAAATCTTATTTAGCTACAATAAACATAAAATTTTGTTTGGCCACGAAAATATTGACTTGCGCTTCATGCAAGTATATGAGACGGCTGCGATACATTCAAATTGCGCTATAATACATCATAATTGCATCTTAGATGGGAAAAATTTGAGTGCCTGTGTTCCCAAATTTATAAATACAGTGTAATATGTGTAAATAATGATACTTAATATATACGTGAATAATGTATTATAAATATAGAAAATAAGTTTCAAACCTGAAAAAAAATTATGCTCTTCGGTGCATAATAACAGATATTGTAATAACAGTAATGAAATGGTTATATAAAACAAGAAAGGAGACTATAAGTGCCGAAAATTAAAGAGAAGAATATTTTAAGGACAGTATAATCTCGATTAACCGGAAATCCTTTAACCGGAGCGTCAACCGAAGTCTGTTGCTTGGAGTTTTATTTATTTTATTTAGTAAATATTTGGAAGACTTTTAATAGTTCTAATTTTTAAAGTACTATCACATTCGAAATAATCAAATCTAGAAGTAAACTGTTTTTTGTAACGTATTTCGGTTCAGTTTAAATAACAAAACATAAATTTAAGGGTTTTATTATTCAAAAAGTGTAGGATTTCTGTTACATGTATTGTACAAAAAAAAAAGGTTACAAAATAACTCAAACAATATTTTAAAATCTGAATAAAAATATATCCGTTTAAATCCATCAACATTTTTTTCATATTTTAAAAATTTTATTTTTGGTTTACAGCATAAGGATTCTTACCTCCGTGGCATATCACACACCTAGCGTGGATGTTAATGCTGCTTAATAACTTGTTTAGTTAAAAATAATATTTATTGGTTATTTCTTCCCCAAGTGTCTCAGATATTAAATGTTTTAATCATTTAAAATTTGTTTAATTGTGATTTATTTTAATTAGTAGCACATTGAACTACGTTATACAATAAGTTCTCCCCTTCATTACCCTAACATGACATTTTTAAGATGGCATTTTTCATTGATAGATACACTGCAAAAAGAAAAAAAAAACTGTTGCCTTTACAGTATAATACTGGCAGCAAAGGTTCCACTTTAAAACTATAAAAGCACAGTAATAAAATATAAAACTAGCTATTTTAGAGTTTATTTCTGTAAAACTTGACATTTTAGTTTATTGCTGCAAAATTAGCAATTTTACCATAAAATTAAATGTGAATCTTCTTGTACTGTAAAACAACGGTATAATACTGGCAGCAGAGGTTCCAGTTTAAAACTGTAAAATGCACAGTAATAAACTGTGAAACTAGCAATTTTAGTTTTTTAACTGCAAACTAGCAATTTTAGTTTACTATTTTTTTAATTTAGCAATTTTACAGTTTACTACTGTAAAATTATGGTAGAATTAGCTGTATTATACTGTAAAAAACATGTATTTTTTACACTGTAGTTGTACCAGTACTCACAATTTATCTCCTATGTTATTTTCAGCTAAAGAAGCTGTGAGATTTTAGTTTAAAATCAAGAAGACATATTTTGCTTTAAAAACCAAATGTAATTAATTAGAGTTCTCGCCTCCGTGAGCTTAAACTTTAGACACGGAAATTATCTAAAAATGAAAGCTTTTATGCTTTTATGTGCTTAGCATATGCAGATTGTGACAACAAAGAATACATTTTCTTCGCTGAAAAATGTATTCATAAGGTATATTTTTATAGGGTTCTTCACCTCCGTGATAATTCTTGTCAATACCATTGTCTCGGAGGTGAGCATGAATGATGGAGGTGAGATACATTAATTTTATACATGCAATAAAATTATAAATTATCAATATCTCCTCAAATTTGCTACTTTGGGAAGCTGATTTAACACTTACAATTTATTTCATGACAGTCATAAGTGAACTTTCTTATTATATCTCCTCCGTAATTCCATGATTCTTGTTATTGATATTTTTTTATTCTGTAAAGTAATGGGAATTTATTAGGGCCAAACTTTTATGGTCACTTTCAGTAACTAAGTTTCATGTAAAAATGGAAAAAGTAGAAAACATCAAGTTTTAAAACGGAAAATATTTAACTTAAAAGTTACCCTTTCTGGAGAATGACCCTCAACTTTATCATTTACATCACAATAGAGATTAAATTTCCCTGAATTAAAACTTATTAAATTTGAATTGTATTTTCGGAGTTGTGTGGCTCTTACTGAACAAATATGTTGTTCACAATAATGGATACATAATTATAAGCATAACATTAAGTTATTATTTTGTTAAAGTCACATGTTCAAATCCAATGTTTTAGTCAGGGTTATTTTCTGACAGCCATTTTAATATTCCATTTTTTTTGACTCACCAAAGATTGTTCGGTCCCTATCGTTTCAGTAATCAAAGTTTGGCACTCATTTTTTAAAAAAATTGTTGTGAATCGATGAAGTTAAAAAACGTTTAACTGAGATTTCGATATAAATGCTATCAATACTTAAATATAGAGCTTCGTTAATTCTAAACTGGCATCAGATTAGCCATTTCTATTTTATGCCAGATTGGTGTTAACGTCTTTTTAATACTTCTGTTTCATGTTGAAATTTACCTTCACTAAGCGAAATGAAATATAGCTTCTAAGTAGTAACTTAATTATGAGTCTTAAAATTCCTTACAAAATATTGAGGACAAACTGTTCCAACCAATTTCTTTTTTTACATTTAAAAAGGAAATATCATTCAACTTTAAACTTATGAAATTTGAACTAAGGTTTTAGCATGGAGGTATTCTTCTCAAAACTGGAAAAA
>JAXGGA010014037.1:0-33282 GCA_038373865.1 Uloborus plumipes
TGCTGATCCTAAATTAATTCTTCTCAAAAAAGATATAGATATCTATTAAGTTGCAGTTTCAATCTTCACCTACATTAAAATATTTTCTGACAGATCGCGATTGACGGGTTGCCTACCACTGCAATAAATGGTACAATGAGCTTCGTTTAAAATTTAAAACTTTTTCTTGTGAAAATAGTAGAAAACTCCTTGCCAGAAAAATACAGCACTCGGTGGTCTACTTTTTATTTTTTATTATTTCATGTTTCTTTAGTACACAATACTTTTAAAAGTTAATGTACCAAAAGAAAGTGACGTGGCGCAATGTTAATGTAGGTATGACTTAAATTTACCTTTTAAACAAGCGAAATGAGGATGATTTTTTTTTTTTTGCAGACAAAAAGAAGTAAACCAATTCGTTTTACCTTTTTTCATTGAAATGGTAACGTTTCTCTACTAGACAAATTTTAATTCCTTGATTTTTCATCGAATTGCGTTAGTTATTTAAAGAAGTATCCACTTAAATTGCACGCTTAGTGTTTAATCAAACTTGCAGTTAAACTACATAACATTCAAAATCAAATTTGAAATGAACTTCTTCAAGTGCTGATAACTACATACAACTAAGTCTAGTTATTTCTACCTAATTAAGTGCTAATAAACTTTTATCTGTAACAGATGAATTTCTGTTTAAATAACTGAAAGCTTGATTATTGTGCAATTTTTTTGAACAATGAATGAAGCTGTTTTGCAGTTATTTTTAAACCCTTCATTCATTTTGTGTTTCACCCAGTCCAGTGTAGTATCTTAACTTAAAAAGAATCCAGTAATTAAACTGTTGAGATTTATTTATTGAAAATTAGCTAATTACAATTACATACATAATCAACATTTGCAGAAAACTCTTTGCATTCAAATTATACTCCCATCGTGAAATTTGAAACAACATGGCGATCATCCTAACTCGCAATTTTTTACTAAGCTGTTGCCACCAACTGAAATACAACCAGTTATTCGCTGGTTTGGACGGCTCAGAGTACTTTTTCACTGGAATGGGATTCGGCCGTAATATTCATCTTCGCTTTCAAATAGGACTTTTATACACGAAAAAAAAATATTTTGCTAACAAAGCAAGAATGAAGAGTCAACTCATATATATCCTGTTTACTTTCTGCGTATCAGATATTCTAAATAAATATATACGCTCATCATGTCGAATATAATCGCGTCAAACTCAGCACTCGTTTTTAAAACGTAAGATCAAGTGAAAAGATAACTTCTCGGCCGGGGCAATTTCTTTCCTTTTTTTTTTTTTTTTTTTTTCAATTTATTTATTTATTCTTGTTCTACTGATATTATCTCTTTTGGAGTATCTCCATGCTCATTAGGCAATGACTTTTAGAAACGAACAGACAAATAAAGTCTTTGGCAGCTACATTTAACCCAACCCAGTTGAATATGGAAGTCAGCGGTGTTATCAAAAAAAAAAAAAAAAAAACCGCAGTATATTCTCCAAATAATAACTTCTTTATTTATTTAATTAATTTATTTATTTTTTGGTAATGTATTACGATTTTGATGTCTCAATAACCTGAAAAAGAGTTCTTTGTTTTCGGTAATTTTCAAAATAAATTTTGAAGTTTGGGGACAAATATGTCCTAATTCCATAATGGGACTTAAAAGTTAAGTGGAGAGATAGCACGTAAGATAATTTAATGCTCAAATTCATATATATATTCCGCAAATTTTTTTTCATTTAAATGTAACGCTTAGGCTAGATTTAGTCAAAAATTCCGATTTAGTTTAGATGATTTTCTCTTCTTATATGGTTCAATATCAACATCAGTTAAATGTGAGAGGTTAATTTTTTTATTTCCTCTCCAAAAAAGATAGAAATGTTTTTGATTTGCAATCAATCGTATTGCTAAAACAAGACAAATTAATTAACACTCAAGAGACATAAATAAAGGAGTAAATAAAAGAATTCAAAAAGTAAATAAATAATAATTTAGTGAATGCGATACGAAGAATAGATTTTAGTTTAAAACTTAGCATATGTACCCGGTGCTTAATTTTAAACAAAAGTATGGGACCCCCTACGCATTTAAATCTATATTTAGTCCCAATTTTTCTGATATCTAAAAACTCCATTAAATTAAAAAGAAGTGCAAGAACTGAGCTCCCTTGAAGTCACGGGCAATAAAGCTCCAGATGTAGTTATTTAATAAAAATTCTATTTCCAGGGACTTTTAAACTGTTTTAGGCATTTCAGATTTTGCCTAGATACAAAAGTAAAATAAGCTAGTAGTATATATAACAACACCCTATTATTTTAGTAATTTAACATGCTAATTCTCTCAATGTGAGCAGAAACTATAAGTCCTAGGGAACTCCGAAAATCGTTATCTCTGTTGAAGAGAAAAAAAAATTTGCGTTAAAAAGTTATAGCAATTAATTTCAGAATTACCACTTTAACGGGGGAAAATACTCCAAATTAAACCAAATATCCAACCTTAATAATCACTAATGAGGAGCTAAATATCTGTTATGGCGAGTCCCACTAACGTTTTGCTCACATTCGGACTAATCGTGATAAACTGTCTTCTATGAATTCAAAACTTTATTTCATCGTAGTTTTCCTATTTAAAAACTTTATTATCTTTATTAACTGAAGCAAATGATATTGTTAATAGGTTAATATGTGCTCTATTGAAACATAAAGAAATATGTTTTTGTTATATAGTCGAGCCTACTTAATAGAATGGCAAATTTGTCACGGAATGTTATCCAAATAAGGAAGATATTTCCTTATCTCCCTTATAAAACTTGGTTTGGCAAATTGAAAATTTATTACAATAAGCGGGATATTCTTTTAACCGATATTCTAATAAGCGAGCTTAATTGTATCATTATTTTATAAAATTTTACTGTTTAAATTTGTGTTACTGCCATTTTTAATTTCTTATTCCTCTAAAAAGTTCCAAGGAGTATTTTCATACCTTGTAGGAAAGAATGAAAAAAAAAAAAAAATGGTGGGGCAAAACCTAACCTGCCAGCTTTTGTATGGAGTATGTAGGTTCTGCGTAGCCTTCACACAGTTGGTTTGCCCCAACTATGGACATTTATATCTCTGCTTCACATTTTGTATTGAAGTTCCTTTGTTGAAGGTGGTGAGATCTGTACAGTACATGCAGGTTTAATTTGTATACCACCAAGTGTGCCCAGAACTCAAATTATTGGATGAGGGCAAATTCCGAGTTCGTCACTGAAATTCCAATTTTTACCAAATAATCAAATATGATGAGCACATGCCAACATCCACTGAACAGGGATATTCTTGCATTAAAAAAAATGCAGTTTTGCAATTGTCTACAAATTTGCAGAATCGTCAGAAAAAAATTGCCGAAAGATGATATTTTTGGGATGTCACAGAAACCTGTAACCCATTGAGGTCCCCCTGTTTAAAACAACATTTACGTTACTACAAGTGCTTTTTCTTGCTTTTGAGGTTGACGTGCCGTTAACTCTTCTAGCGCATGCTCACAATGGTTCCTGTAAATTCTGTCAAGGGAACCGGCATGCATTTGAATAAGAACACATCTGTTCTGAAAGAAAAATAATTTTGAGAGGAACAGCATGAGTCATAGAGAGGGTAAAAACGGGAGCGTAGATCGAAGTTCTCCATTCTCCTGATGACAAACTCCCGACGGCCAAGTTCCTCTCTTCCCAATCCTTGACACGTTCAGCTTCTCAACACCCTGCAGAACCCAAATTAGTGGCTGAAGCAATAAAAGTTGCAGTTTTGCAATTGTCTCCAAATTTGCAGTACCGTCAGGTAAAATTTGTCGAAATGGGATATTTTTGGGAGGTCACAGAAACCTCCTGTGGCCTCCCATTGAATCGCCAGTTTTAAACAATATGTATTTACATTTCTTCCAGTGCATTTTCTTTCTTGCGAGGTTGACGTGTCATTAACTCTTCTCGCGCATGCTCACAATGATTCCTTGTAAATTCTGTCAAGGGACTCGGAGTGCATTTGAATATGAAAAGAAAAATAATTTTGAGAGGTACAGCATGAGTCACAGAGAGAGTAAAAACGGGAGTGCAGGCCGAAGTTCTCCATTCTCCTGATGACAAACTCCCGACGGCCAAGTTCCTCTCTTCCCAATCCTTGACACGTTCAGCTTCTCAACACCCCGCAGAATCCAAGTTATTGGCTGCAGCGATAAAAGTTGCCTGCACTACATACTACCGGCAACCTGTCATTCATATGCAAATGCAAGGCCAACCCGCCGACAGGCTAATTAATTAAGCCCCGCTCATTAAGTGCCTCGAGAACAGCTCATTACGTTTTAGAACCCTGGAATTGGTGGCCAATTACCTCGCGAGTTGGGGATGAAAGGATGGGGGAGGGGGGGACTGGTGCGTGTGAGGGGGAATTTGCCGGGGAGAGAGTGAAAACTGTGAGGAGGGTGAAGTGCTAAGGATTTTGGGAATACTTTGGGGTGATCGTTTTCAGAATCAAAACATTTCTGGGATAATTTTGCAGGGTTAAGTGGAGCGAAAGCAGTTTGTGGTTGTGATGTGTTTATATGTGGGGGAGGACTGGGTGGCATGGCATTATCCAGTGACAGGCACATAAAATACATGAATGCGCGTTATATATAAAGACACTTTTATCAGTATTGAAAAGAAATGTAAAATTCACATTTTTTCCAATTGTTTAGAGTCCTTTTTTGTCAAATTTATTTCGTTTTGCAAGAGATGTCGAAGTATCGAATGAAATATGGACGGAACTTTGACTTCGTCTTTGACAAAATCAGTCTCAGTTCTGAGATTAAGCTGTTTTGATTGAATGTTCAGTATTTCATCAAAAGTATGGGAATGGCATTAACTAGGATGTAATGCAAATTAGGGTGGATCGAAAAAAATAAATTTTGGAATCTTAATTTTTAATACTCGCCAAAAGCTGTGCATGTGTAAGTACAATACACATGTAAAATATTATCAAGTTTGAACAACTCCTTTAGGGTTCTACCATAGCTTGAATTTCTCCTAAAATACGAAAAATGTCAATTTTCTAAAAAAATTTTAAAATACAAATAATCACCATTTTTGTTCTAATACCAATAAAATGCTTCCTTTTAGCACTTTTTTCATGTATCTTCCAAATTATTTACATTCTTTGCAGTATTAAGCTCGTACATAAACCGTAAAGTTCTGTGAAATTAACTAAAAATTGACTTTTTTTACCGTTTTATGCACATAACAATAATCCTTCTTTTGTAGTCCAGATATTATCTCTTTGCAATGAATGGGGGAAATGCAGCTTTTAGCTGTAAATGCAATTACATTTCGTTACATTAACAGCCCAGAATACACCACAAGGAAGGCTCTCTAGGTAGAAAGTAGCTGGCCGTCATATTCCTATACTAAAGTTTGATTGGTTTTGGGGTGACCTGACCACATTGTTTCATGAAGCATTTTTCACAGTTGTTACAAGGTTCACTTTTCAAATTTTATTCTGAAATTTGCATTTTACCTGAACTTAAATTGAATTATACATTATTGTTTAGCATTAAGTATCGAAGCATCCGTATTTCCATTACGACAGTATTTATTAAAAAAATAATAATAAGGTCACTAAGTATGATTAAATGACATCTTTTTAAATAAATATCATTCAGAACAGTTTATATTAAAAGCGGAACATTGCTATCAGCCGTTTTTATACCAGGAATCAAACGAAAAGCAATAAAACTTCCAACTCTTCAACCTTAAATCACTTTGAGATGCCTGAAACATTTCATGTGATACCATTAATCACGGTCTTGAGACATACGGTTCTGAATATAATTTGCATTTGTACCCATTTTCTGCCACGCAAAATAAATATATTTTCTCGCTAATACTAGTTTTGGTTCTTCTCCTGGAAAACTTGCTTCCTCCCTGGAAAGAAAAAATGTTTCACAAACCTCGATTACTCGCCTACAGTAATAACATAATTTAACGATTGGCTGCTGAACATGCAGCTTGCATTCCAATGAGTTTCGTCTGGCAAAAATAGCCCCCTGAAACACGTCAATGATGATATTGCAATTTGGGGAATGGAAACTAGACGTGATGCAAGTATGAATGAGATTATTTTTTCTCATTTTTGCTTCTCAATAATTCCTGTGTGCAAAACACTTCAAGGCAGACGGTTTAAATACTTCTGACATAATTTTATTATTAAGTAGTACAGATTGTTCTAAAAAAGGTTTTGAGAAAATATGCACTAAAAAAAGTAGTGTGTTGCGTCAAAGGAAGGTGTCAATGTGCTGTCTGCTAAGGTTCGTGTAATATTTTAATCGTATATTGATGCAACAAATATCCAAGTTTTGGTGCATGTTGCACCAAATTATACAGCAAATTAGCACCATCTTTTGGTGCACCATTAAAAAAAATTTTTAGTGTACACTTAAAAAAGAGATATGCTGACCAAAAGATGATGCCGATTTGCATGCTGTAATCGTTGGTGAATGAATTTCAATATATTTTGATGCATCATATAGAGTGTTAAAAAAAAAAAAAAAAAAGAATCACAAACCTCGATTCCTCACCCACAGTAATTGGCTGCTGAACATGCAGCTTGCATGCCAATAAGTTTCGTTTGCAAAAGTAGCCACCTGAAATAAGTCAATGATGATATTGTATTTTAGGGAATGGAAACTAGACGTGATACAAGTAAGAATGAGCTTATGTTTTATCTTTTTTTTTTCCAATAATTCCACTCTGAACACTCTCAAGCTGCTGAAATTAAATGCTTCTGATAAAATTTTGTTGCTAATTACTCAGGTTGTTCAAGAAAAAGTTTTGATAAAATATATTGGGGAAAAAAATCGTACGTTGCATTAAAAGATAGTGTCTGCTTGTTGGTTGCAAAGGATGGTGCATTATTTTTACCATATCTTGGTGTAATATTAGCAAGTTTTGGTGCTTACTTGCGTATGTTGCACTATAATCTAGTAAAATTTTGCACCATCGTTAATATTATTCAGCAAGATACTAGCACCATGCAAGTGTGCGTGCAAATGCATTTGGTGCAAGTGCAACCATCCCACAGTTATTTTTACAGTGTGCTGTACATTAAGAAAAAAAGATTGTTGCACCTAAAGATGGTACAGATTTGCTGGCTGCATATGATGGTGCACTAATTTTATCTTTTGTTGCATTTTTTACAGAGCATGAAAGATTCGGTGCTTGCTTGAGCATTTTGCACTAAAATGTAGTGGAACTGTGTACCTTCATTTGCAGACTGAATTGGCGCCAACTTTTGTAACAATATGCTGCAAATATTTTCAGTGACTGTAGAGCGTGAGTGTACAGTGAGAAAAAACTGTACCAATCAAATCAAACTATTTTGCTTTTGAGTTTATGGTCGCATTTTACTAGCAAGGCAGCAGACCTTCAATCATTGACAGAGACTAGTTTATTTAATCTTATGGCTATATGGGGCCGCAACCCTTTGACGCGTGGGATAGGGGCTTCAAAGTTTGAAGACTAGGTAGTAAAATATGCTTCAATTTGTTTATAATAATATATAAAATCAAAACTAATGTTTGTAGTGTTTAATATTGTGCTTTTTAATGTCAAAACAACCAATTATCTAGTGCTTCTTTCTGTCAGGTGTACTCCCTATCTTATAGTATATGAAATGACAAAAGAGTTCACTGCTGAAATTCGAATGCATTCTTCTACTGTATTGTTCAAGAAGCCCGTAGAGATAGAAATGACCTACTGTCCTGAAATTTCTAAATCAGGCCCTGCTAATCGGTACAAATTGGACAACTCTAGACAAGGTCAGGAATTTGGGCATTCACTAAATTTTTATACCGTCAACAAGTGGGTTTTTTTTCTCTTTTTTAATCGCTGCCTTTTGGTTGTTTACCAAATGTTTTGGTTTATTTAATTTTTTTGAATAAAATCAGCTAAAAAATCTTACTAATTTCTTTTTTAAATTCTATAAAAACAATTTAAGTATTTCAATGGTTTTCCGATGAAATACAAATTCAAACATTAATAACTGATATAAGATGCAATTAATTTAGAAGAATCAAACACATTCTTCTTGGATATTTCATTATCCAAAAATTGAAGTAAAAAATTCTCCTGGAAAGAGTTTTACTACTTAAGTAATCTTAAATTTAGAATGAAGTTTTACTGCCTTCAATTTTTCAGGGACAGAAGAAAAGTATGATCTATCCGAAAGAGGGATATAATCAGGTATTACCCCTGATTAATTAATTAGTGATTAATTATTAATTATTAATAATTAACTAAATTATTAATTAATAATATAATTTATAAATTATAATTTATAAATTATTAATTAATAATTTATAATTTATAAATTATTAATTAATAATTTATAATTTATAAATTATTAATTAATAATAATTAATCACTGATTAATTATTAATAATTAATTAGTGATTAATTATTAATTTTTTAGTGTTTTAGGCACTAAAAAATTAATGTTTAAGAGGTATAGTGTAATATTTTTTTGGAAACATCACAAGCTTTCATATTCTACCTCGGAGCATAATAATCCATAAAAGGTTAAGAAACGCTTCACCAGAGAATAAGTTGGATTGCTCTGTTGCTAATTTTATTAAAGAAATGAATGAACTGATTCTTTTACGATAAAACTATTTTTAGAGCAGTATATTTTTAACCCTACACTACATGATTTTTCATTTTTTGTAGAAAAAAATATTTGTGTTTGTCAATGTAATAAGAAAACATGGAAAAATATTTAAAAAAATTTAACTCTAAATTTTCACCCCTTTCTAATTAAAAATAGTTTTGTTGCCAAATGGCTACACCATGCATTCAACAGATAAAAATGATTGTAAATGATAGTCTTGAAATTAGTTCTTTTTTGTAAAAAAATAGAGGAATTGAACATTTGGTGCACTGTACTCTTGTAATCCTTTACATTTTGACATTTTACATTATTTTTTATATGTACTTGTACTTTCCGATGATCAATTCTGTCAAATCTGATGTCTTTTGGAGACTCTCTCGCGCAAGCTTTCTTTCTTTTCTCTTTTTTTTTTGGTTTGTAACTAGTTCCTCTGTAGCTAATGGTCTCTTTTTAATACGCTTTTATTAATTTCACATGTGGGTTTGTTTGTATGTATGTATGTATGTATGTATGTAACTCTGAATAAAAGATAAAATTTACGTTCTTTGCAAATATAAAAGTAATATATTTAATATTATTTTTAATACTAAAGGCTAAACTGTATTGCATATTGATGTATTATAAGTACATGTAAACTTAAGTGCGGATATTCAGTAGTTTTGAAAATCAGAGGGAAACCCGTGATTGATGATCACAGCGCATTCCAATGTAAAAGCGTATTTTTTAGTTTTTTTTTTCAAAACTATATTTTAAAATTATTAATGACTTTACTTGTCCGTGTAAGCACAACGTTTGTGCTAACTGAAATCTAAAATGAACACGTTTTAAAGGCTTTTCCCTATTGATTTTTTGTTTGTTCACTCTGTTGAACATCAACTAAGCATTGATAATTGCGAGGTCTTATAAACGGTAGAACAGCCGAAAGTACCACTTTTGGGTCCGCATGATTATATTATACCTTCCAAAAATAGAAAGAAGCTAGCGCGAAACATAAACAAAGCACATACTTCATGAACTATAGAGATGAATCGAAGTGTTCTCTGGATGCTTACTGCATGATGTTGCCAAATGGCTACAGACGTGTATTATGTCCTAGATTTTTTCCAAATAATTATTTTGATGTAAAACGCATCTTAAACGAAAGATAAATGTTTATTTTATTCATGTTATTTTTTAAAAGACGAAGAAAAATATTTCTCTGTAAAAAATAATTTCAAAACATGGTAGTTTGAGTGATTTTAAAAGCTATCCATATGGATTCATTTAAGAGCATGTAACAGACCAGTGCTGCCATGTATGGAGGATAAATGGTGATAATTGCTTTAAATATACCCAATACTTGCTTTTTATGCATTGATTTGCCTTATGACTACATTCTGCTATTCATAAGGAGGACAAATTGTCCATGTAGCCAATTGGCAACACCATGCTGGTTAATTTCTGCTACAGTAAGTTACGATGTTTTTTGCTCTCAACATACGTGTTCAACCTTGTTCGCTAAAAGCTGTCATGTTTATCAACGCCTTTCTGTTGTTCCTGTTTTAAACGCGAATGTAAAAAAAAAAAGACACTTGCTTTTTCCTGCATGTGTTCAAATGTCTCAAAACCACTTACGGTCATTGTTTAACAAAACACTTCTTACTCGATTTGTCTTTGCATGCTTGAATCACTTTCAAATGAGCCATGCATATCGGCTTCCAGAGAAAATTAATCGTGACGACCGATGGATATAAGAGTATTTAAAAGAAATGACAAACAGAAAAATAAAAAAGAGCCCAAAGTGATAGATCACGAGCCTGTTACGAATGAAAGATTTCTTTCAAATCATTTATCTTAGTAGAGAAACACCCGTGTCTGATACCGATTCATCAATCACGTCCACCACGTTCTACTGATGATGACAAGAAATAATTATTTCGTGTTTCAAACCACGATCACACCAAGACTTTTCAACTTTGGTGAATGAAAAAGGCATCTCAAATCAAAGAAACAAACGCTGGGGAATCAAAAAGTGCACGCTTTTAATTTTTCTCCGCCATCCCACCGCAACAATTAGGCGTTCTCTAAGTGATTCCGTCCATTAATCAATTTAACGTGGCGTGGAAGCAGCGGCTAAAGACGCTGCAAGAACCAATAGTTCTATTTATCATGTCCCGATCGAGAGCCGCAGATTTCACGGAAGATGATGCAGTAGGTTATCTATTTCGCAACCAGTTGCTCTTTTGCGATCTCTTCCTTTTCGAGCAGTATGCTTCCTCATTGCATTGCACAACAACTGATACTTTATGATTTCACGGATCTGCTTTTTGGTAGTTTTTGATCTGCTCCGTTTAGGAAAAAGTTAGATGCATTGGTAGCATTCGAATGTAGAATTTTAATAAAAGTGCTTTAAAGAAAGATCGCTAAGTCTGTAAAATAAGGTTAAAATTTAGTCTATGGTTCCAGGTTTTATGCATTGTCTTGAGCAACTGAAAGAAAGAGGGACCCATGATCTAGTTATTTCAGTTAACCAGAATAGAAGGTGTTGTTGAGGCAAATTTTTGCACCGATGACGATACCAGGATTCATTGTTTTAAGCAATAGTTCTGTTTGTCAAGTCCGGACGAGATCCGCAGTTTTCACGGAAGATGATGCAGTAGGTTATCCATCTCGCAACCTGTTGCTCTTTTGCGATCTCTTCCTTTTCGAGCAGCATGCTTCCTTATTGCATTGCACAACAACAGATGCTTAATGATTTCACGGATCTGCCTTTTGGTAGTTTTTGATCTGCTCCTTAACCGTTAAAGGGAAAGTTTGATGCATTAATAGCCTTTGAAGGGGAAATTTTAACAAAAGTGCTTTAAAGAAGGATTACTAAGTTAGTAAAAGGACTTTGAAATTTAGTTTAGGATCCTAGGTTGAAAATATGTAGTGTCTAAAACAAATGAGAGTAAGATGCGGGAGAGTAAGATAAAGTTATTAAAATTTATCAAAATGAAAGATGTTAATAAGCTAAAGTTCTGCACCGAAGGCAAAACCAGGATTCATCGTTTTCAGCATAGTTATATTTATCATGTCCCAATCGAGAGCCTTATCTGTCATGGAAGATGATACTGTAGGTTATCTATCTCGTAACCTGTTGCTCTTACGCGCTCTCTTTCTTTTGGGGCAGTATGCTTTCTTATTGCATTGCACAACTGCTGATACTTTAGAAGAGGAGATTGATGTATTAGTTGACTTTGAAGATGAAATTTTAACAAAAGTGCTTTAAAAAAATTGCTGGGTCAGTGAAATTACTTTCAGATGCGGACTATGATTTCAGGCTTAAAATCCTTAATATCTGAGCAACTGAGGGGAAGAAGGGACACGATGTACGTGTTTAAGTTTACTGAAGTGAAAGATGCTAGTTGGCCGAATTTCTGCACTGATTGCAAAACCAGGGTTCACTGTTTTAAGCAATATTTCTGTTCATCATGTCCCGATCGAGAGCCGCATGTTTCATGGAAGAGGGTATCATGGCCGTAGGTTATATATCTCGCAACCTGTTGCGCTTTTGCGTTCTCTTCCTTTTCGAGCAGTATGGTTCCTTATTGCATTACACAACAACTGATACGTCAAGTTTTCACAGATCTGCTTTTTAGGAAACAGTACGTGATCTGCTCCTTAACACTTTTGGAGGAAAGTTTGATGCATTAGTTGCCTTTGTAGGTGAAATTTTAAACGAAAGCGCTTTAAAGAAAGATCGCTCAGTCAGTTAAAGGATTTAAGAGTCTAGACAACGGTGCAATGATGCCAATTCTTCGCCTGTGTTGTCTTAAGAAAATGAGAGAGGGGGCATGATTCAGTTATTTAAGTTTAATTAAAACGGAAGATGATAATGAGCTAAATTTTTGCACAGGTTGCAAAACCGGGATTTATTGTTTTAAGCTTCGAAAATCTCAAGCTAATCTTGAAATCAGGAAAAATTACTTCTTCATCTTGGTCGTAGGCATTTGGTATAGTTTTCCAGAAGCACCTGTTACTTGCAATGAGGGGTGAATATTTTCAAGAGGAATCTCGATCTTCATTCGGAATTGATAAATTGACAAAGACCAGCCTAGATGGTCCCAGAGCTAATCTTGAAATCAGGAAAAATTACTTCTTCATCTTGGTCATAGGCATTTGGTATAGTTTTCCAGAAGCACCTGTTACTTGCAATGATGGGTGAATATTTTCAAGCGGAATCTCGATCTTCATTCGGAATTGATAAATTGACAAAGACCAGCCTAGATGGTCCCAGAGCCTGCTGATGGCTAATATCCTTGAGTTTGCTTTCAAGTAGAATCTCTTATATAAATAATGCCTTAAAAGTAAATTCAGAACTAGAGAAAATTCAAACAATTTCATTTTTGATATAAATTATTTATATAAATTCGATAAAATATTTATGTTTGCAGCATTATATTTTAATTTCTCTTGCTCGTTTTTGTTTTCGGCAACGATTACAAAGTAAAAGCAAATTGTTTTAGTTGCTTTATTTGTAAAGTATTATACAGAAAGCGCTACTTTTTTTTTCTTTAACTTATTTCCTTTTATTTATTCAAATCCGAAATTTCATTCTGGAGAAATTTTTGGGTGTGATTAATATGTATGAGATATTATTCTCCCCCCCCCCCCCTCATTTTTCTGCTCACTTACAAATTGACAGAAACTTGTTTGAATTTAAAAGACTCCAGTTGGAAAAATAATAATAACTAATTTTTGAGAACATGATATCTAACAGTTAGAGAGAACGAATTTGATACCGTTTTTATAATGAGCTAATATTTAGAAAAGTGCCAATTTGAGTCCCAAGTGAATTTTCACTAGTATTTCAATAACTAGTTAAAAAAATAATTTTCCCCAGAAAGAAGATAAGGTTCTACTTTCATTTCATCTAATAATATCAGAAAAAAAAATTTTTTTCTTCAGAAAATATTGTTTTTATACATCAAAAATCAGATCGGTAACGTGTCCCCAGTAGCAAAGCTTCGCATGCAAACAGGTCATGCGCACTTACTAACTTCCCAAAAAAAAAAATGCACTTGCACAAAAAACGATTCTATCTCTACCCCTTTGTTAATATTTTACTTCATTTTTGTTTTAATCGATTTCTGATTTTCTAGCCGATGCGAAATAAGTGTGTCCCAAGTTCCGCCGTCAGAGTGGTAACAATAACTTCCGATCTATGTTTAAACTCCCAAAATCATTTCCTGCACCTATATCACGTGATACTGAGTAACTGGTGGGATGTTTTATCGAATCGTAATTAAAAATTTGCTTTTCTGCATCTAAAATTGTAGGTAAGATTTTTTAAAGTGATTTTATAAAATGTGTGTCATTTGAGTCATCAGATCGGTAACACGCTCTAAAATGCGCAGTTTTTATTATTTTAAAAATTATTTTATATATAAGTATAGTCCTTTATTGCAAGTGAAAAACCCACGTGTTTGATTTTGGTTTAGTGCGATCGACTCGGAAATAAAAAAAAAAAAACTTTGTCAGTTTGTCAGGTCGGTAACAGTCAGAGCGGTAACATTGAAAAACAGCGAATCTGTTACAGAACTAACTCACACGTTTCAGAATTCTAAAAAGCAAAAATCTTAGGTTTTAGCCATATATATGGAATATTTTTGTTCTTAAAAAATGAAAAGCAATGAGTTTTAGTACAATTGCTTCATTTGTGGTTTGTATGACCTAACAATAGAAGTTAGTAAAATAAGAAAAATTGACTCTGCAGAAATTAAGTTAATTAATTATTATTATTTTATTTATTTATTTATTTATTTTGGTGCTTCAATTTCTCATAACTTCGCTAAATAACTAGATAATAACTAGCATGCTAAATTTGAATGTCTGATCAAGAAATTAAATTTCCTGCAACTAATTAAAAAAAAGCAAGCAGCAGAGTTGTGTGTTGAAAAAGTTGAAGTTGTGTGTTGTTTCAAAACAAAACAAATGTTTTATTAGCTTGGATTTAGTAATCTCATAATTTATTTTATCTAAAAACCTTATCGCTCATTTTTATTTCCAAGAAATGCTTTTTTATAATGAAATTTGATTTTTTAGCCTAATATATATATTTTAATATAATTATCTTAATTCTATGTTAAAAATGCAAGTAAATGATATCATATTTAGAGATGTTAACGAAGACTGAAAGCATAAACTCAAATATGTAGTTCATATTAACATCAGATCTGTAACATTCATCAGATCTGTAACGGCTTAAAAGTGAGTAATCTAAGGAGGGGGTAAATAACTTCCTTGACCTCCCCCCTTTTCTTTTCTTGCATTTAGACCCAATTTAGACTTAAAATCCAATATTAGTTTTTTTCTGCAAAAAAAAATTTTTTTCAGAAAACTCCAACTTCAAATTGGCACTTTTCTAAATATTGGCTCTAATAACTAATTGGTTTCTTTTCATATAAGTCTTTTTTTTTTTTTTTTCAAAAATTGCTTGAATTCTCAAATAGGTATATTTTAAAATAATTCAGAACCACTGATAATCGAGAGAGAGGGAAAGAGAGAGAGATTGCTGCTCTGAGAAATTAATGTTGATACATAAAAAAGAAGGCTGGTTTAGTTTTAGACGAACTTCTGATTTCTACTTTAATTTTTTAAAACATTAATTCAGTAGTTTAAAAAAAGAGACTTTTAAACATAGTTATCCTTTAGTTATTAAAAAAACTGATACGATCAGACTTTTGAATTTTCCATAACTTAGAGTTGTAGAAAACGAAATTGGAACAGTTATTTTTTCTCTCCAAAATTACAACATTGCTTCTTCTCCCCGAATGTCTTGTGACATAAGAAATTAATTTACGCTTCGAAAATAGCATTTGTATAAAATTTTATTTTTCGATATTTATGCATTATACTTTTCAATTGCGTTCGTCAAGTTTCATAATTATTTTAAAATTCAAAGCAAAAGAAGCTACTACAAAGAAAAATAAATAGCCACTCTATCGAACATAACCCGCAGAAACTTGAAAATACCCAAACTGCCTCTCAAGTAAAACAACTCACTTCAACTCGATCTTTTTTGGGGAAAGATGATGATAAATAGAATCACCGTCGAGACCGTGGAAAAAAGCATTAATCGCTTTTTCCACACCACGTTAACTTGATTAATGGTTGAAAATATATTAAAAGCTTATTTTGCGAAGTTTAATGACTTCCTCTTCTGGGGTGATCAATGATTTCACAAATATTTACAAGCTCCAAGAAAATAAAAAGAAGAAAGTGCTGAAATTTAATAAACTTTTTTTTCCTGCCCTGTTATAAATGAAAATTCGTGATTTAGGTTAATGCGCAAATTAACTAACATCAAGTTCCTGCTTTGTTGTGCGTGATTAATATGTACTTGGTAATGCATAAATTAGTCAAAAGTTTGATGCGTCATTAATACTTGGTCTGAAATGAGATTCCTTCACAAGAGTTTGAATGCATTGAACTGTCTTGATCAATTTAGGTGGGTTTTTTTCCTAAAAGTGTATTGACTTGTTAGATACGTCATAAATATTACGAAATGTTGCCATTCCAAAAATGGATCCGTTTTCTCAAATTGTTTCAGGTCTTTTTTTTTCTCTAAATAATGTAAGGTATTGATGGAAAACGCAGTAGTTGTTGACTTTATTTTATCCAAAACAGTGCATTTGTTTTATTTCTAAAAATCTAATTTATCCACAAAATATGGACTTTTGTGATTGGTAAAAGAATAGATTTCACTTTGAAAAATAATTTTTTACCACCGAAAATTTATGATTACCGAACCCTTTCATTTCGGCGTCTTCCCCAAAGCGTTGGGAAGCTTTTGAGTGCCAAGTTCTTGTCTCCAAGTTGGCGACATAGTGTCAACTTAGTGACAAACTTGGCAAAAATGATGATTTTTAGAATCTTGTTTCAATTTGGTTGCATTTGGATGTCTAAGGGGGTCTTATACACCTTTTTAGGGTAATTCTGCAAATTTTACGGCAGACTCAAGTGATATTATAATTGGGGGATCTCTTGGCGATGTATCACCTAACTTTTGGTCGCAAAGTTTTTGCCACTAATTTGCCGACGAATTGCCAAGTTGGCGACAAATTTGGCGTCATGGTGCCAAGTTGGCGTTATAATGCCAAGTTGCTGCCACATTTGGTGAAAATAATGATTTTAGAATCCGGTTTTAATTTGTTTCTGGTTACATTCGGATGTTTCAAACTGGTCTTTTATACATTTTTAGGTCAAATCAGTTAACTTAAATGCAGTCTTAAATGATATAATAATTTGGTGACCTGTTGGCAATGTTTCAAAATGCTTTTAGTAGCCAACTTGGAGACAAATTTGGTGAAAAATAAGGATTATTAGAATTTGGTTTCAAGTTGATAGCATTCAGATGTTCCAAAGGGGTCTTTTAGATCTTTTTAGGGCAAATCAGTGCGTTAGACAGCGTTCATCATACTTAGCTGCTCTTTCAGCAGCTTCATGCTTTTGTACTGTAAACTCATGCAAGTACTTTTGTTTCTTTTCAGTACCTAAACCAGAGTTCAACTACAACACCGGCAGCACAACCTCTCCTCCTAGCTACACAGGGAGTTCTCCAACTTCACTCACGAATGCAACTAACGCCGGAGGTCCTGGCTCTGGCCGCACGAATTTCACCACCAAACAGCTGACAGAACTCGAGAAAGAATTCCACTTCCACAAATACCTCACCCGAGCCAGGAGGATAGAGATCGCCTCTGCTCTGCAACTGAACGAGGTGCAAGTCAAAATCTGGTTCCAGAACCGGCGGATGAAACAGAAGAAGAGAATGAAGGAGGGCCTGCTGCCAGCAGACGTCGGTTCCACAAAAGAAAACAGTCCAACTTGTACCACACCAACCTTACTCAACAGCCCACAAGCAGCAGGAAGTGGAGCTACGTCCCCATTGTCTTCGAAAGACGCTAATCAGTGATGAAAGATTAGAAGACACTACTTCAGATCTTGTATTAGGAGAAAAGTTTCCATGGTAGAACAAGAGAACTAATTACAGTGGTACAATGGAACTGAATATGTGCTATAAACTGATTCTTGGAAAGACAAAGTTATATTTTGCTGATACCATGCCCTTTACTCATCAGAAAACTAGACAAAGAATCATCCTTTATTATATCAGTGACGTCCATCGGGATAAGGGGCATTGTTTGAGACTGATTTAGCCACACAGTTCTTGTATCGATTTTGTACAGATAAATTTACATTAAGATATAATTTAAGAGATAATATATTATAGACTATTATATTTCGACGTCCATTCTGACTGTTTATGCTCTGAAGGCAAATACTTTGTCAAGTGGTCATCGCGTTTTCTTTTTTTTTTTTTTTTTCTCGAAAGATTAACTTTGAGAGAATGAAGAGGTAAGGTGTAGAAACGTAATTATAACTTGCTCTGAAGAGCTATTATAATTATTTTATGAATTCCCAAGAAAGAATAGAGCGTGTTTCTGCGGAACCAATTTTCATTTAAACTCTTTCCTTCTGTCGAATCACAAAACATCTGGATAATTTGGTAAAGCGCCTTAGAAAATCCATTGAAGTTCAAACTGTTATTGAAAACTGTCAAACTGTCAAGTTTGATAACTTAAGGGTTCCTAGACTTCGTATGGTTATTATTCCGTCTATAATGTGTGTCCTTCATGTTGTTAACATGTGTTCTTGCTGCATACTTTGAATTTTTGCGGAAGAGGGCAAAATGAAACGTTTATGTGGAAAAAAACTGCAGCACATTTAGTCAGATTCATAAAAATGTGCTATAGTTGTTTACAAAAATAACAATAATAACTGTTTCGATAAATTCTAATCGAAACAGTTTAAAATTTTTTAGCTGTTGCATTGAAAAATCAATTAGTTATATTTCTTCTTCTTTGAACTTTGCAAATGTTTCACAGAACAATGTATTTACGGTACATGCATACAATTCAATTTTTAAATACAAATTTGCAATTTCTGCAGTCCATATAAAATAAAAATTAAGATAAAAAACTTCAGGAATTTAAGCAAACTTATTAGCAATACAATTTAATCTAACAGGTCCATATATAATGTTCAAGATAGTTGGGGATTTGCTGATACGAGAACACTAGAAACATATTCGAACCACCATGACAAAAAGCTCATTAGTCCGCGGGACTTGCAATCGTTCAGTCAATAAAGTCATTTTATACTATTTAGATATTTTAACCTTTATTATTTATTATTATTAGCATTATTCCTTATCATTATTATTATTTATTATTATTTGTATTATTAATTATTCCTTGCATTATTTATTATTAGTAGTATTAATCTTTTGTATATTTGCTACAATTATGCGCAATTAGATTTTTGATAAGTTGATCTTGGATGTAAGTTTAGTTTAGTGTTTTAAATACTGATCAAAATTAGTCAAAAGTAATGAATTACAAGCGTTTTATTAAAAAATGAATTACGTTCCAGCAAAAATATTTCCAAGCCAATATATGAATATCTGAAAATCACGTTAAGCTTCAAATAGATCAGCCTCCTTTTTAAAGGGTATTTTCTCATGCATGCCGTAAATACTTTGCTCTTTACAAATACTGCAAAAAAAATGTTGAATTCACTGGCTCTCAAATACAAAACTTGTACAATTTCTAAGCTGTAAAGATATAAAATCAAAAGAAGCCAAAAAAATGTTTAATTTTTCATCAGATCTTTTCTTCTGAAAAACGGCTTTTGTTCCTCACCAATTTTTCACGAAATATATTTTTAAGAAGTAAAACAGAAAGAAAAATATGAATTTCGATCGAAAACACAAGAATTGCTACATCAGTGCATATACAGTTTTGCTTTGCATATAAGGACAATAATATTTGAATTTCTGATGAAATAAAATGTGTTCGCTACTGTGATAATGTATGTACTAGTAACACAAACTGTTGGCAGATATAGTTTGAAAGCAGATAGTAATCCTATTTTTCCTTCTTTTATTAAAAAAATACAAATTATTTATTACCATTAACCAAATTGAAAAGGTTAATTGAGCGATTTTTTGAAATTCAGATCACGTGCAGTAAAATTGTTGCACTAAGTTATGCTTTTAATCAAAATATTACTTGAGAGCAAAATTAGCAGTCGCCTACGGCCACACAGTGACTAAATGAGAAAAAAAAGGGGAGAAATAATTGAAATAAATTGTCAATCATCACCCGATTACCCCTCCAATAATAATAATAATAATAATAATAATAATAATAATAATAATAATAATAATAATAATAATAATAATAATAATAATAATAATAATAATAATAATGCTAAAATACATAAATAATGCTATAATAATTACCTTCAGTGGTACAAAATGCATTGGTAAATTTTTTTCACCAAAAGCAAGATGATGCCTTTCTGAACTAAATTATTGAAAATGTATTACTTATAAATAATAATGTAGTAATTTTATTGATTTCAACAAATTAAAAAAAAAGTTTCTCATTTAACACTTTGACTTAAAAAAAAAATTTAAAAAAAAACCGCTCACTGTTTCGAAAAAAAAGGCTTCTAATGAAATTATTATTACCACACATAATGGACCTTAAAGTCTAAAAAATTTTCCAACCAATCCAAGCCCTTTTTAACTAATGTTACTAAAATATATGACATATAAATATCAATGTATTTAGGATTAATGATTGCAGCAAATTAAAACCATATTTAACGTATGTACCTCAATAATGACCTTAAAGTGCCCAAAATGCATTAATAATTTTTTTCTAATCAAAACAAGATGTTGATTAACTTTTTTCCACTAATTTACTCGTAATATATTACTTATAATGCACTTAGGATTATTAATTTCAGCAAATTAAAAAATGTATCTCATTTAGCACTCTGAATATTAAAAAAAGGGGGATACTGCTTCAAAAAAGGGACTGCTGATGAAATTGTTATCACCAGCCACTGACGACTAAAAAGTTTTCCGTTTTCCCCTTTAAACATTACGCGTTACATTATGTTTTCCAAATAGATACGTACCAAATGTACGAATATAATAAAAGAAAGTTTTTAATGTAAGAAATTTTCGATTATGTAAAATACAAAGAGCTGAGACAAATTTTAATAGACTGTTGGTGTAATCAAAGGCTAGAAACAGAAATATTTTGTAACAAATACGAAATATCTAACAAGAAACGTAAAAATATAAAATGAGTATTTTTGTATAGATAATGCCTCATTGTAAAAATTGTGTCACTTGAATATATATATCGCCGCGTTTAAATAAATATACCTCAACTCTGCTACCTGCATATTTGTACAATAAAGATGTATTAAATAACTATTTATGAGTTTTTCTTGTTTACGCGCACATGCATAACTTCAAAACTATTACAAATATCTCACTGTTGTATAATGGAAATCTAAAGATGGTGTTGCAGCAACCAATGAAATTATTGTAAAATTGTGATGTAGAAGAATCAGGCTGAATGTGATAAGAGACGCTTAAAATTTCAAACAAAAGTTGAAATAGAACTAATGCTCCTGTAAAAAAAATAGGTGTTTTTTTACAGTATAATACAAATAATTTTACCGTAATTTTACAGTAAAATTATGCCAGTTTACGGCATTAATCTGTAAAATTGCCAGTTTCACAGTTTATTACTGAGTATTTTACAGCTTTAAGCTGGAACCTCTGCTGCCAGTATTATACTGTTGTTTTTACAGTATTATACAGCTAATTTTTTTGGTAATAATGTTACTTTTACAGTAATAAACTGTAAAATTGCTAGTTTTACATAAATAAACTGTAAAATAGTTAGTTTTACAGTTTATTACTATGCTTTCACAGTTTTAAACTGGAACCTCGGCTACCAGTATTATACTGTAAAAACAATTTTTTTTGCAGCGTAAAATTTTCAAAGAATTAAAATAAGCCTTGTGTAGCCTTATCATACAAATCTGTTTCATACTCTTTTTAATTTATTAAATAAACTCAACAAAGTGTGCATTAAAGAAGTACTCTAAATTACTTTCTATTGATATTTTCAATAAGGCAGTTTCGAGTGTATTAATTCAATATACAAGGAGGAAACTGAATTACGGCAAAAGCTGCACATAATATATTTCAAAATTATTTGGGGGGAGAGGACTTTGAATTTAAACCTACTATCCTCTCTTCTAAAATCAAATTATTTTACTTTTATTTTTAAGAAACAGAAACAAGTTAATGCACTAACATTAAAAGCATATGATACTGAAGTTACAATTCCTTATTCCAAAAAAAAAAAAAAACTTTATTTTTATTCGTTATAAAAAACACAGACAAATTCATATTGAAGCTAAAAGTGGATTATTCTGAAAATATAATTCTTTATTCTAAAATAAAATAATAATATTTTTATTTTGCATTTTCTGTTAAAGAAACAAAAGAAATTTAACATGAATATTAAAAACAGATAATACTGAAATTACAATCGTTTGTCAAAAAAATAAATAAATAAATAAATAAATAAAGCGACTTTTATTCGTTACCAAACAAAAGAAATTAATATTAAATATTTTTTCCAAATTAAAAATACCTCTTTGTTTATACTCTAGGTCAAAAGTGTTTTCAAATAAGTTTTTTCGGAGTTATTTAGCCTGTTAGAACCGGATCTATCTAAAGTTCAAATTATCCCGTAATCTAATTTTTAATTTTAATTTATTTATTTATTTATATTTTTAAATATTGAAGATTTCACTCAAAATTTCATAAAATATTCAAATAAATATATAGAACATTGAAATTAGATGACCTAGCCAAAATATTTCTTGAAAAAAGTTGTTATATTCAATTCGGTTGATTTCCTTGAAAGTTGTTTTGCGAATTCGAGGCAGTCAACACAACAAACACATTTTCAATATCTTATGACAAAGCTTTCTTTCTTTCTTTTCTTTTTTTCTGCGTTTCTTTCTTTCTTTTTTTTTTATTGTTCGATTTTACTTTCTGAACACCAATTGTTTGTAAAAAAGCTTTTACGAGTCATTACTGTTTTACTTTATACTTTTATATGTGTGTATTTTTTTCTCAACAAATTATTATTGGGATCTTCGTTTTTCTTTTTTTTCTTTACATTTTTAAACAATAGACATTCAATTAAATGAAATAATAGCTAATCTTTGATTTGCATTTGGAGAACAAATATGACAAAAAAAAAAAAAAAAAATAGGATTTACATTTGAACAACTGCAGTAGAATACTAAGAACTGTGAACAATATTTTCTCGAAATATTTATTCAACCTTGCTTTCAAGACTTAAGACAATAAATCTGCTGAAAAACAAAACTTATTCATACATGAAATGTTTCATTGTTCTTTTAATTCAATGCCTTTCATGCTTTAAAGATATGATACATATTGAAAGGTTTTTACCTAAAGGTAAAATTTCTAAAACATGATGCAACATATCAATATTTGTATTTTTTTTCCAATAGCTGAAAAAATGCGTTTTTTTTTCCAAAATCAAAATAAAAGTAAATATTTGCGCATAAAACTCCGAATACTTAAAAAAAAGTGTTGGAAGTTCTTTATTCTATTCTTAAAATATTTTTAAAGTCTTTTCGATAGTAATTAAATTTTTTCGAGTTAACATACGTACCATAAAATTCATATGATTCATTACTAAGTATTGCCATTTTATGCTCATATGAAAATACAGAAATCTAACTGCAAATCACTCGTTTTTAGTTTGATACTTTTAATAAAATTATTCGTGTGAGATACCTAATTCAAGTAAATACAAGAGGCGCTACAGTCTTTGGCCAATGACTGATCTAAGAGGTAAATCCAGACACACTCCCTTAGTTGCACATTAAAAAAATTGCAGTACACTGCAAATAATGAGCTGCTGTTTTTACAGTATAATACTGGCAGCCGAGGTTGTAATTTAAAACTGTAAAATGCACAGTAATCAACTGTAAAACTAGCAATTTTAGTTTCTTACTGTAAAGTTAGCAATTTTACAGTTTATTGCAGTGAAGTTTAGCTGTAGTATACTGTAAAAACACCAGTACAATACTGGGTTCCAGTTTAAAACTGTAAAATGCTTTCAAATTAGCAATTTTACAGTTTATTACTGTAAAATTAATAGTTTTTACACTTTAGTACTGTAAAGTTACCAATGTAGTTTAGTACTGTAAAATTAAGTATTTTTACAGTTTATTACTTATAAAATTAACTGTATTATACTTTAAAATCAACATTCATTTTTTAGTGTAATACTAGCTGCGTGGCCCGGCGTTGCACGGGCTTTAATGTAGTGAAGGCAGTTTGAGAAAACTACTCGCCACCAAGGCGGCTCGCCTTTAAAGTAGCGAGGAAAGTTTCAACAAACTACTCGCCACCAAGGCGGCTGGCCTTTACAGTAGCGAGGAAAATTTCAATAAACTACTCGCCGCCAAGGCGGCTCGCCTTTAAAGTACCAAGGAAAAGTTTAACAAACTACTCCCCGTTTAAGCAGCTCGCTAAAAACCTTTCCTGCATCAAAGAATCAATCAAATTATTTACACATGCTTCCTCAAAAATAAAGACGATGTCAAGTAGTGCATACTTAGCACTCTCCCTAAATAACAAATAAGATTCCTTATCAAAAACAATTATTTCCAAACCGCTTTCTTAATGTAAAATTAATTGCAAAATTCTAAACGAAAAAGTTCTTTTAATATTTGGATCGCAGCCAAAAAAGTTCCTTCTAAAAACAGCAATTGCAATTTTATTTAAAAACACATTTTCAAAATAGTACCAGAGAAAAAATATGTCATTAATAATTAGAATAAAAACAATTGTTAGAACTTTGTTATAACACGTATTCAAAATGACAATGGAAAAAAATAACACTCGTTCATTTTAAAAAGTTCAATTTAGTTAACGTTTTAATTTAAAATCGCAACGGAAAGAAATAAATATCTTGGAATTTTAAATAGTTCAATAATTTAGTTAACGTTTTAATTTAAAATGGCAACGGAAAGAAATAAATGTCTTGGAATTTTAAAAGTGCAAAGAATTTAATTAACGTTTTAATTAATATCTCAGCTAATTAACGTCGTACAATTACGCGGTTGGTCTTATTGTCTTCCTTAGAAAATTTCGAATCGAATGGTATTATGTTTGATTCTCTACGCTCAGCGGTTTTTGAGGAGTTCAAGATTCAGACGGACAGACAGACAGACAGACAGACGCGGACAGATTTTAATAGTAGTAACTAGAAAATCTCTAGCAAACTGAACTTCCATAAAAGTTTTCACACCAAAAATATAACTGCAGCACTGATAGAAAATTGCTGAAAACTGGACTTACATCAAGTTTTCTAGTTGCGGTACAGCTTATTCTTTAGCAACGCTGCCACTTTTTAATTTAAAAATAGCTGTATCATTAAGAGAAAATTTTATGGAATCTCAGAGAGATTTTTCGGTAGTACGGATTTTTCTTTTTTTTTTTTTTTTTTTTGCTACAATGTAGTAACGATAGCTCTCTCTTAAGTAACATCATAGAGAAATAGCTTCTTCTTAAGTATTGCTAATTAAGAAGGAGTTTTATCACTGCTAGAAAAGTTTACGGAATCCCACTTTCCTAGAGATTTTTCAGTAGTGCTGCAGCTTTTTTTTTTCCTACAATGTAGTAACTATATAGCGCTCTCTCTTAAATAACATTATAGAGATAAGGCTTCTTAAGTAAAATGCTACTTAAGAAGGAGTTGTATCGTTACTAGAAAAGTTCACGAAATCCCAGTTTCCCAGAAAATTTTCAGTAGTACTGCAGTTTGTTTCTTTTAAATTAATTTATTTATTTATATTTTAATGGTGCAGGCGAGGCCCAGTTCAATGAGTCATCTATCTGCTTTGTCAATATCTGCTAAGCACAGAAAGTAAGCAATACAGAAAGCACTACAATAATTGAAATTATGGAATTTCGGTAAGTTGATACCCGCTTAACTCGACATTTTTTTGTAGTCCCCCGGGGTGTCAACTAACCGAGGTTCCACTGTATAGTATTTACACATTTTCAGAATACAGCTAAAAAGTTTTAACTACATTTCTCTCTCTCCCTCTTTTATAAAATAAATTAGCTTTTTACCCGGTATGGCCCAGGTGCTTATTAATACAACATAGTTAATTATAATTGTTTTTAATTTATTTCATGCTGAAATGAAATAAGTGAGCCTTAAATTGATAATTCATTATTAATCGTAATCTTTGTTGGAAAATACTCATATTTAGATGTGTTAAATTTTATCAATTTCTATGCTTAAAGGATTATCTCTAATGCTTTCTACATTCAAAATTGAAAAAAATGGCCATTTTGACACACAAAAAAAAAAAGATTGAGTTTTGCGCTTTTTGGATTTTTTTCAAATTTTAAAACCCCGCTACACTGTAAAAAATGAGCGTTGTTTTAACAATATAATGCAGCTAATTTTATAGTAATAAACTGCAAAAATTGCTTACTTTGCAGTACTGAACTGTAAAATTGCTTATTTTACAGTAATAAACTGTAAAATTGCTAATTTTGCAGTTTATTACCGTGCATTTTACAGTTTTAAATTGGAACCACGGCTGCCAGTGCTGTACTGTAAAAACAACAGCTCATGTTTTGCAGTGTATGTGAATTTTAGTGCATCAAGGAACCGATGAAAATCCGACGAAACTGTGGATTTGTATAAGGAACAAACATGCAAACAAATATATATACATACATCCATTTATATATATAGATAGATTGAAAAAAAAAACTTATTAAACTCGGGTCCGAATTCAAAATCGTAATCATACATAACATTCATAAGAACACCAGTTCAAAAGGTTAAATGAAGAGTGATACGAACATTAAATTAAAAATCATTACTCTCCCCAACCTGTTAACATAATTATGATTAAAGATTAAACACAACCAGCTAACTCATTTATGGTATGGGGATATTGTACTGGCCCCAGTAGAAGGGGAAAGCGGTAGGGGTCGCCCAGTGTCGATTAATCATTCGATGACAGAATTTTCGGCCGAGCGAGGGAGAAGAAATATTGCGTCCAGTGCGGGTCAAAGATTCCCGCCTTTTTCGGGATTGCGGGTCGTGGAATCCGGAGACTGAATTCCAGGGACGTTTCTTGCCGAATTCCAGCCCCTGACTCATTCTTTCCTTAGCCTAACAGGTCACGGGATTTCCTTGATAAAAAATTTCAAGAATTCGTTCGAAGTTTGAGGTGAAATTTTTCGAAATTAAATTCCGGAATCGTTTTCCTGTTGGTGCACGAAATGGTGGATTCTGCTTCTGTATCGCAATGCACGAGAAACAGACCGACTGGAAGGGATGTCACGGTGACCACCGAAATCTTTCTAATTCGACAAATTGAGGATGACTATTCGGAAAATTAGGGGACTTAATGCCGCTTTTCATGAGTTTGGTGGTACGTCATGGATGGAAAAACATCGAAATTCAAAATTCAAATACCGCTGGTACATACATCGACTCAAAAACATCGATGCTTTGAAACATCGTTGTTTTAAAACATCGATGTTCTGAAACATTTAGCTTTTGTTGTAGGTTCCTGCATAATAAACTATAAAAAATGTCTAATACTAGAACTAAATGTACAGTAGTCAATTCATTGATTAAGAAGTTTTTGAACAGTCAAGAAAGGCTAATAATAATAATAATTAATTATCATCATTCTAAATTAAGTAATACAGAATAATAAATTATGTATACATCGAAATAAAAAAAACTGAGTCATCTATACAAATTAATTGGAAGAATTTAGCAACATGTTTTAAATTTCTAATTGAATAATAAAAAAAAAACTAAAAGTAAGTTAAGTTATAATTAATGTGAAACTATTAGATAAATTCGTAAAATATTTCGGAGTAAATAAGATTCCCGTACAATAGACAAATAAATAAAAAGAGAGAAAAAGAAAAAGAAATTGAAGAAGAAAAAAAATGTAGGAAGACTAACTTCCAACAAAATTAAATGGAAAAATTGTACAAATTATATTTTAAATATTCAGATATTTTGAATATTTACAGTGATTTAAAATGCATAAAAAGAATACATTTAAAATTACTAGTTTTTTTTCAATCAACAACTTATTGATAGAGGATCTCATAATAAATATAAAAGGCGAGATTTGAAATTTTAACTAAGCAAATAATAAGCTCAAATCTTAGCTATAAAAACACAAACAAAAGCTCTTTCCTTCAAAACATTTATTATAAGTTGCCAGATGCAGCATTGCAGACTTATACTTATTGCGTTTGATAATCATTTCGAATAAGACGAAAAGTATCATATCGATACGCAACACTGCCAGATTGTATAAAAATATCAGAAAGATGAAGGGTGATTGTATAAAATATTGCATGAAGTTCTGCAATTAAAAGTTCTGATGTGATAAAAAAATATATCATCCTTCGCAAAAATGTGCGTATGATTCCATTTTATTCCAAGGGTATATGTATGTATTTACAGCTTTCACAGTCTAACTCAGAGTTCCTACAGAAAATCTTTGAGCAATCTGTAAATAGATGCTTTGAAAGGAAAGAAGAGTCGATTTTTGCATTAGTAAAACAACCAAGTTGTGCAAATATATGGTAATTATCACGCAAATCTGCTTATGGGCGTGACAAATAGCAGCTGACGTTCTGCAATCAAAAATTTTGAAACTATAGCAAGTATTAAAGCATATGTGTTTGATTGAATTAATAGGCACAAGAATATTAAAGCTCTTACTGCCAAGGTTAAGGGTAACGTTAAAAAGATTATTTAATAAAGTAATAGTTAAATTGGTATGTTACTTCATTAAAAAATCCCCTAAGCACTATGAAAAACATTAATGATATACATAAAAGTGTGTGCAACAATGTTAAGTTTAATTCGTTGTCAACTGATATTCGACATTTGAATAATGTTTCGATACCTTAGAAGTCAAATTAATTGAAATCCTTATAGAAAACTACATGAAAATGTACAGTGATGCTATTGATTTGTTCTGTATGCAGCTGCGTGTACTCTGAATATTTTTTTTCAACAATACCAGTCAAAATGTTATATGGAATAATTCGCATCTTAAAGCAATGATTCTCAACCAGTGATCCGCGGACCACTAAGATTCCACTAGCAATTTTCATGGGGTCCGCAAACAGCTAGTAAAAATTATAAGATATCATATTTATACTTGTAATTAAAAACTTTTGGCTTCATCTCCTTTCACCTAATATCTATATATGGGTGATTCTACAAAAATGGGCAAATTTGTGTTCCATACTGACTGCTCTTTTTGTTTTTAATTTAATAAAAAACTATTTTGGGAATATTTTTATGCGTCTTTTGTTCTACAATTTCCGTTATCAACAACGTCAATATTTAATTATTATTCATTTTAAAAAAAAGATATTAGATTGAAATGTCATCCACATGCCCTGTCCCATAGGTGCAATTTTCACAATCAATGGAATATAGACTTAAAAAAAATAAGTGATTTTTTTCTCGAGAGTTTTTTATTTATAAACATGAATGTGTGCAAGATGTAAATCACAAAAAAAGCAAAATAATATGAAAATAATATCTCCAAAAGTTAATCTAAACTTTGTCCCAGCGATTATAAGTCATCCATATGTCTAAAAAGTATAGATATTTTTCTCTGAAATGTTTTATTCCAAAATCTGGCAACACATCTTAAAAAAGCATGGAACTTTGTTATCCGGATAGATAATTTGCTGTCGCAATACTTTTGTGACTGAGGATAATTTGCGTTCTGCAATACTTTTGATAAAGCAAGCTAAACTCAACTTTCAAGGCAAGTGTTTTTTATCTTTGTCATTAACATGCCCCACAGATTGCATGTAAAATGTACATGTAAATAAATTTTGATAATGAATAATCCTAAGGCTTACATTTGTGGGTTCTAATTCGAAGTGAAGCCGAAAAATATTCAGATATGACTTTTTGAGAACACAATTACTTGTGTTTTGTCATTCACATGCCCTTTTTCTACTGTCATTCACATGCCCCAATTTAAGACACGTGGATGAATCAAAAGCCAAACTATGACAGTACAATGTTTAAAAATTATGTCTAACAGTTTACTGGTTAAAAAATTTCATTAATATACCTATTGTGTTTGTGTTATTCACATACTTACTGTGTTATATTCACATACCCATTGTGTCATCCACATGCCCTTTTTATCATTCACATATGCCTTCAAAAAAATAAAAATCCAAAAATACAATAAAATACAAACATTTAAGCTCTCCTGATATTCTATTTTAATTATGTAACTTATCAAGTGCTTTGCTGATTTTTTTCAGATTTTTAATTTTAAATTAATTTTTTGAATTCTACATGTTAGAAATATTCCCGTATTTGTAGAATCACCCATATATAAAGATGACGGTGTTTGTTTGTAACCGCTGGCCAGAAGCCCCACAGCACCTACAAACCTAAAACTTGACACAAAAATTCGAACGTATCCCCGTATAATGCATCTCGAAGGCCAAATTCTAAATTTCAAATTAGTTATTTTTCAAGGCTTAACTCTGTACGCAAAACTGAAACACTAGATCCATTTTTCATACAAGCTGCTCTTTCTTCAGTGGTTTAAATTTACGTATAGAGTTAAGCCTTGAAAATTTATTCAATTTGAATAATTATTATCTCCTGTTACTTATTTAATGTCTTTTCGATTTATTTGGCGAATTGTTTTAAACTTTAGGTTACCAGATGTAGTATTTTTTCGGCCCAAATAAGGAGCGTAATATTTTTTGTAGTATTCTGTTAAAAAGTAGTTTATAAATGGTATTTTTAATTCCTTTAATGAGAGGAAAATTTAAAAAGCCAGAGATTTCAGAATTCAAATTATTACTTTTTTTTAAAAGATGAGAACATTCATTTTCCAAAATAATGTAAATATTCAGTACTTCAATACTACTGCAATAATAATATCTGAAACAGCTGTAGTGCTTAACCTGTTTCGTTTTTTGTCTTAATTAGTGACACATTACTGGAATTCTTTCACAATCTGAATTTGAAATCGGCAATGATAACAGTAAAAATATAAATTAGATCAAATTTTTAAATTTGAATTCCCCCCTTTCCCCCCTTCCTTTATACATCCAACCTTGGATCAAAATTGCTCAACCGATTCTGTAGATCTTTCTTCGTGTATATATCTAGCTAGCAATTTCACACAAAATGAAAGATCGCCTCTCAACATCAATTACAAATTTTAAAGTAGTATTTTGTAGCATTTTTTTGAGAGAAGGAGTAGTCAGGCCCGTCATTTCGGGGGGTCAATCGCCACCCCCCCCCCCGACTTTGAGAAATTAATGTATTTTAATATAAATGGGCGTGGTTTTTTATGCTTTCCGATGAAATTGCATTGCATTTGGACCCTTTGCCCCCTCCCCCAGGAAAAACTTGAAATGACGGCCCTAGGCGTAGTTTTTTTTTTTTTTAAATCTGGCAACCCTGAGCAGGACTTTTAGAGGAATTTAAAAGTCTGTGGAGCACATGTAAAGCAAAGAATATAATAATTTTATTTTAGACAGTTGGAGTGAATTTAAATTTATTCAGTTGACTTCCTTTGCATTTATAGCACTGGCATTGCCGTGCGGGTACTGCTAGTAATTGTTATAAAATTATTATTTCTATCGCGGCTGATCCAATTAGGATTCTAAACGATACCAAATTTTCCTCTTTAGCAACAAATTTGAGAACCACTGTACTACACTGTCAAAATTATGGGGTTGCATATGGCACACTTCGAGGTAAAACGTTGTAGCATCAGTGGCATCTGCTTATGGCACCCTTAAAGGTGCCATTTAACTCCGTGCAGCACTCTCCACGTGGCTCTCTCTCTCCCTTATGGCATCCCTATGAGGGCCATAAAGGTGTTATAAGGTGACGTATGATGCCAAAAGACACCTTTAGGGGTGCCATAGAGAGTCAAAGGTACCCTTCAGGAGGTGATGCTGGTGCTACAACGGATCACACTAAAAGGTTGCCAAATGCAGCCACAATTTTAAAAGCGTATGATATTGGCTTGTTCTGTATATAGTTACGTGTTTGGAATATTTTTCTCAACAACAACAATGGAAATATTGCATGAGATAGTTCGTACCGTAAAGAATTGTGACAAAAAAAGGAGGTGGGTGCAGGTTAAAGGATCAAAGACCTCCAAGTTAGCCCATTTTTCTTCACACCTTTTATTTACGCATCATCCACGCTGCGAGATGTATACATTTAAGTAATCAAAATGTAATTTGACCCGATCAAACCCTCTAATTTACCATTACGAGTATCCCGCCTGTGGAAATTACAGCTCTCCAAACCTTATTTCCTCTCATTGAAATGCAAAACTGTTGCCATCGCGTTTACTTAATTCGCCTATTTTGTTCTTTCGTCCGAGAGCAACAAAAAAGAGGAGGCGAGGTCAAGCCGGGGCGAGTTTTTGTGGCTGACATTGAAACACGAGATTTCTGTGGATTCGGGCTCGATGTGTTGTCAGGAGTGTGCCTGATTATAGGCTTCTGGTGGAGCGGACTCATTACAATCGCATCCATCAACGTTACGTTTCACTCAGGAATGCAGCAGACAGTGCCGTGACACACCGAGCCCAGGTTTTCTCTTCTTTTTCATGAGGTGAACCTACTCCAGGGATTATACCTTCTGCGGCGAAACTTCAATGAGATGAGATAAAAAGTCTGTGGCTGGGCGGAGACCATTTTTGGGGATTGGAAAGATACCTAGATGAACAACTTGGCCAATCAGTTTCTTGCATATTATATCCGACTTTGCAATTAGGCTTTGCCCTAATATACATAAAGACACCGCGGACTGATACTAATATGGCATGAAAACATGTCATTAGTTTGCTTTGAAAGATATTGAAAAAGGAAAACAATCAAGCAGATTCGGTTTTTAATACTAGACATCCCTAACCAATTATAACTTTTTTCATTTCATCCTGGAATCTTATTTATTATGTATTGGTAAGTAATAGTTTAAACCTACTTGCATTTATTATTTTAGTTATTTATATACAAAGAGAGTAATAGTAATGCCATGTTTCAAACTTAAGATAGTGGTAGTACTGCCTGCTAAAAGAAAAGCTACTTATTTTAAAACTAATGACATGTTTTCATGCTATATGTCGAACTAGTAGGAATGACTATTTCGTTATGAATGGGGGTTAATTTAACGAGGGGTTTTTCTTTGTTTTCCCATTTTTTGCCACAGAGTGGCAAAGTGGTTAGGCGTTGACCTCTTATGCCCAGTGGCGTAGCTAGAGGTTGGCAGGAGTGGCTCTTGCCACGGGCGCAGCAGCCAGGGGGGCGCATTTTTACCGATTAAAAAAAAATTTTTTTTTTTTTGGTCAAGACCATACACACTGAAAAATAAACATTTGATAGACACCCCCAACAGCGCAAACTGCGCCCCCACGCTACAAGACAAACCATATTTTTACCGATATCACTTCAACTTATCAATTACGTACTGGACTTTAATAAAAATATCTTTGAAAAAGAAAATTTAACCAACTTCAGAAGTTCAATCGGCAAGTGCTCTAAAAAGTAAAAAAATAATTTTATTCCTTGAACACCATCG
>JAXGGA010014038.1:17500-33275 GCA_038373865.1 Uloborus plumipes
GTATTAAAAAATATTGTTTTGTATTAGAAGAACTTTTCAAAATGACGAATTTTCAGAAAATCGCGCCGGGAAATGTCACAGTCAACTTTATGACCAGTCCGGGCCTATCTTGAAGTGGTAACGCAACCTCATAATGCAGGAAGGGATTTTTTTTCTCAGTAAAATAGAAAACAAAGCGTTTATATGTACAGTAAAGGCTCATTCCACGTCAAATCGCCTAATTTAAATAGTCGGCCGTGCCGTCATGTCTCGGATTTTGTTCAATATTTTTTTACGGATAGATACCTATGAGATAAACTTAAATTAATTTTTTTAGATTTTTTGAATAAAAATTTAGGGTTGTAGAATTTTTTGAAATTTTGATTTTTTTCAGAATTTTTGCTTTTTTATTTTTGGTATGCATTTTGAAAAAGCTCTATAACTTCCTCATTTTTCATTCAATTAAGCCAGTTTACGTATCATTTTAAAGCTAATTATTTTCTCCTTCAATATTAGTGACAAAAATGAGATTCTGAAAAATAGAATTTTGCCAATGGTCGTCTGAAGTCAGATTTTGTGTTTTTTCAATTGGTATGTTCAGTAGGTCATATCTCCGGAGTACCAACTAAGAACTGTCCAATTTTTTTTCAGTGATGACCACATCATATACTTTTTATGTATAAAAAATTGGAAGGGTGTTTTTTGTTGTTTTGGAACAAAAAATTCAAGTGTGTTTTTTCAGTTGGTATGATCAATAGGTCATATCTCCGGACTACCAACCAAGAAATGCACGACACTTTTTTTCTGTTATGACAACATCATACCCTTTTTATGTATAAAAAATTAGGAGGGTGTTTTTTGTAGTTTTGGAATAAAAAAATCATACGTGTTTTTTCAGTTGGTATGATCAATAGGTCATATCTCCGGATTACCAGTTAACAACTGCGCCATTTTTTTTCCATAATGAAAACATCATGATGATTTTATGATCAAGAAATTAGAAGGAAGTTTTCTTGTTATTTTGAAATAAAAATCTTACATGTTTTTTTCAAAAAACTTTACTTTAAAATCAACTTTTGAAACTTAAATTTGAGATTCATTCAGCATCATACTTCACAAGCAGATGAAAATGTATCCTATTTATTACATTCAAATACTTAATGGTAGTTTTATATTGTTCTATTGCTTGCATGCTTTGGTAGTGAAAAGTCGCTGCATAATTATTTTACTCTTTAGTAATTATTTGCTAGCCCCTCCATCAACCGATAGGAATTACGATAAAGTAAACTGAAATGTCTTTAAATATACTTTCATTCATAGTTTGACAAAAAAAGACTCGCGAGCTCTTGGTGGTTGGAAAAATTTTATATTTGGTTTCCATTATTCTGAAATCTACGCAACATTTTATAATTTGTTATCAAATGAAAGCATAAAAATTTCATGAATAACAATCTTTATTTCTACGATGTTCCAACAGTGGCAACAAAAGGTTTTTCAAACACAGAAACCTTCTTCACTGATATACCCTTCGTGTCTAATGGCTTGAAGAAGTAATTCTCTCTGCTGCCTACTATTATTAAGGCTCTTTCATATCTTTGCTTTAAAGAATCTTCATTTGCAACCACTTCCACTGCTGTAACGAAAAACATCTGTATCCCCTTTATGTTTTGAGAGGCAAATTGAAATAGATCATGTGCATTTAAAATTTGTCCTTCGACAGTTCTTTGAAGACTTGCCCTTATTGCAAGCCGTTTTATTGTGCCCCCTACTCCATCGCATGCATTCTTGCCATGACTCGTGGCAAAGAAATGCCATTCATAGTAGAGGGGCTATGGTCCAAAATACAGCCGGAAACTGCATTTTGTGATAAAAGCATGAAAGTTGGTGTGTATGTAGACAATGTATTTGTAAACATTTTTAGAAGGGGAGCCATTCCGAAATCCCCACCCAAACCCCTCCGGCGGCCATTTTTGGTCAAAAAGTCCGAAATTGCTTTTCTTATTTCTTTTTCAAAAAACACCTTTTTTATCATCTTATTAGAGTTCAATTACGTTAAACAAAGATTAGAAAACCGTCAAAATATCTTAAAATCGATTAATTTTAATAGTACTCATTAAAAATTCGTTTTTTCTAAAAAACTGAAATTGATCAAAATCTTCCAAATTGTTTTCAGGGGCCGGTTTAAGGGGGTCTAACTATGTATCTGAAAGCACTATATTAAAGAAAAACAATTTAGTTGCATTAAAATCCCAGCAATCCGAACCCCAAAAATCCGAAACTTTGGAAAACCCGAGCATATTTTTTAAAACTTACTCATAATAATGTATTGCAAAACTGAAAATAAAAACAGAAATTAAAAATCATAAGCAAAACTAGTACTTTTTCAAAACTTTAAAAAAAACCGTTTGAATTGTTCCTTAAGAATGAATATTTATCTTTGATTAATTAAAATAAAACCAATTTTCTTTATGGACGAAAAAAGTAATAAAAAACACTTCAAACATTTTGAAAAAAAATACGCAATGTCATGGAAATTTCACTCACATTCAGCAGGATTATAAGTTGCGCTTGCACCTATAAAATAGGGGGGAGGGGGAGGCACGATCATATTTTTATACAACTGAGAAATTTTAAAGAAAAAGCTTTAAAACAAATTTCAAGTTTTTTTTCTCATTAAACGATTTGAGGAGTTTGTTCTCTCTAAAAGATGAGAGAAGAAAAAAAAATTGCTGTAATAAAAAGTTTAGTGCTGTGTTAATTAAGCAACTTCTCTACTACTTATCATATTGTGCTGTTTTTGAAAAGTAACCCTTTATAACAAAAGAAACAACTGAATTTCAATATAAATCTGAGCAAGCAATTATATACAATGATTATATGTAATGGCTATATACAAGCTGATTTTTCGTAATCGAACTGGCTAGTAATTTACATAGATATACAACATTTTCCATTGCAGAATTTACACATTGGTGTACACAGTTCATTTTGAAGCACCAACAAGTTTTTGAGAGCAGTTTGTTTTACACTTGCGTGACGTAAATTCGCTTAAGACATTTCACCTCTTTCAAGAATTCATTTGTTAATTTAGTTTCTATGAAAAGCATTTCTGACTTATTTAATCCATCAAACTTAGATTGTGGTGGTTCCTTCACTGAAAGATATGCTGGATTTACAAATAATGATATACCTGATGTGGTAACTGAGCGACCTTTTTAGAAGATGGTATTTCGGGAAGTACAAGAGGGAATTTTTGAGCCTTGCTGCTGAAATGGCACATGCTGAAACAATGAAATGCTTGTTATATGGAAAGAGTCCTTGTTTGTTGTACTACTAGAGTTATAATAAAAATTATCGTGCGCGGTCGGTGTAAAAACAAAGATCCTGAAATGTGAGGGAAATGTAGTTTTATATTTATCAATTTGTTTAACTGATGCTTTGCAGAATCCAGTAGAAATCTTTAGAAGCCTTGAGTAAGAAATGAAAAGTTCCAAAATATGCATTATGTCAACAAGATTTTTTCTTCTAGTCTGTTCGTGTACTTTAATGGCCAAATAAACAGGTATTGGTTGTTCCTTGTTTACTTGATGCTTGATAGTTTGCTTTGTTAATTTGTTTGAAGTATATATATATGCATATTAAATACAACTGACAAATTGCAAGTAATGGTTAAAAAGGAAGACCATCAATATTGCAAGTACCATATAACAAGTTATTTAAAAGGACGGAAGAAGAGGATCAACAGTTTCTTGCTGACTCTTCAAATCTGCCTTCGACGCTGGCAGTTGACTTTCAAATGCATGTCCTAGTGGAATTCACTATCATGTCACTTGCGAGAGCATCTTCGAAACTGCTAGTACTGGAGACACATATTGATTCACTTACCTTTACAAACTAAAACATATTCAAAGCCTGATTTCTCTGCATGCATATGTCCATGTCCGAAGTGTGATAATATCTTTTCTCTAAGCCCGGTATTGTCAACATCATTAGCAAATTTATTTTCGATTGATAAATTGTGTTGTAGCATAAGTCTTCTACTCCTTCAGAATAATATTTTAGTAGAACGAATATTCTGAAAATTGGATACTTATGACCTTTGTTAACTCTAAGATTTTGTAAGTAAGAAATTACTCGGTGTAGGGCAATTAATTCAATTCGTGAATAAATATTTTCCTCAGAACAATCATTTGCTGTCCTTCATGAGTGATAAAGTTTTACAAGTAAAGTTTTACGAATGCAAGTACGGTGGTACTTGCATTCTTGAGCTATTATGTCAGCTTGCGCCAACTCAGCAGTGAGCGTGCTGTCTGCTTTTACCAACACGCAATTTCGTATTTTCTGTCAACTGATTTCGTCAGAACTAGATGTAACTCCTGTCTATTTTCACCAGGCTTATCAAAAAAAGAAACACAAATCTGGAAAGGATGAAGTGCATTTCTTTCTCTTCTGCTGAACTGAAGCCTCTTCAAAATGTTTACTTACGTGGCACTCTTCAAAGTTTTCCTTTCTTTTTCTTTCTTCAGCTCTTCTGACTTTTGTACTGTTATACCTCAAGATACAAGATTTATGCCACTTATCACTCTTTTCATTAAATTTTTCCGATACAAATAATTCTTCAAATTTAAATCTACCTACATTTACGAAGTCTGATAATTGCCTAATTTTTGCCTGTTTTGACCAGAATTTCGAACATTGTTTCATAACCTCAGTACAAGACTGATACATTTAAAGTTGCTGCAGGGCACAATAGATTTTTTTGGAGTTAATTTCGAACAGAAAATAAATCTTATCCAGTAAATATCTGTTGTAATAATTTTGGTAAAAACAACATTTCCTGGGGTTGTTTTTACCAAACATAACCCCTGGTTGCCATTTAAACTTTTAAACCATTAAAGCTTTAACCATGCCGTTTAAATTTTTAACCATTAAAGTTTACCATTTAAACTTTAACACTTAAACAAAATTAAAATAAATGCATTTAAAACAATACTTTTGAACATGTAAAACCACAAGACTATGAGAAACCGTAACTTATAAAAATATGAGCATCTTTCCTAATCTCGATCCATATAAATAGCATTTACGGGAACATATGAACAATGACACATGTTACCAATGATAAACACACTGGAAAATATTCGTCACCTAATGAACGACCATATTTGAAGTAAAAAAATCAGCAACGGCAACAATAATAAAAATTGGAGGAAAAATAAATTTAAAACTAAAACTTTAAAATTTCTGAAATTGAAACTTTAAATTGTATTTTGGTAGAATCATGCTATCTTGACATTAACTTTTCCCTCAAGTTCTTGTGCTTTTGTGCCCTTGGGGAACATTTTCGATGATGTGTACTTAGTCATAAAAATGAGAGGTATCATGACCGGATAATTGGACGGTTCGGTCAATTAGGATCCGGATAATCGGCACCCTACTTTTTTTAAACATTTATTTAATGTATATTTACATTCTTAAACCATTAATGCATTTATGGGGGGAGGGAATTCACTTTCACGAATTTATTCTTAAAAAATATCGATTTGCCAAAAAAAAAGCATTTTTGGGTTGTTCTTTTTAAAATTAGTCTCTAAGTGGAGCTTTAAACGATAAAAAATACAATAAACGCCTATGTAATGACATAGCCAATGATTTAAGAAGAAAATAATAATAATAATTACAAAAAAGCGCTATTTCTAGTTTTGGACCAAAAATGGCCGCTAAGAGGGGTTTGGGGGGGGAATTCCGATTGGCTCCCCTTCTAAAAATGTTTTTTTATACATTGTCTACAAACCTACCAAGTTTCATGCTTTTATCACAAAATGCAGTTTCTTTTCCCGTAGCCCCCTTACTACCATTGGACTTCTCTCTCTCTCTCTCTCAAACAGCAATTGTTTTAAAGATATTGTTGTATGTGATTTGGGATTTTAGGAAACGCATTTATTCGCAAAATGTACTCTTAATTCTGTACCTCAGAACCAGACTAACGTAAGTCCATTTTCGTAATTTTTCAGTAGAGGGGAAAAACAATGTATTCGACAATCGTTTTTCCCCTCTACCGAAAAATGACGAAAATGGACTTACGTTAGTCTGGTTCTGAGGTACAGAATTGGTCTTTAACAACTGTTATTTCTAAAATCTCATATGACTTACTTTCCGTGGAGAAAAAAAAAGTGATTTAATTAAAACTTTGTTTCAGATAAAAATCTATTTCAATGTCTTTTTTCAAATTACTACATACTACTGTTTTTTGCAATATTCCTCCGAATAATTCATTTAAAGTTTTACATAAACATGACTCTTGAATTTTACTTTATGCGGTGTATATTTCTTTTCAGCTAATTTTCTCCTAAAAACTTTTTAGAAAAAAAAAGAAGAAGAAAAAGTAGGAACGTGAAAGAGAACAGTAGATTTATTCCGTCAAAAACTACCAATAAATAAAAGGAATCAAAATAAATGAAATTAGAGAAATAAATTATAAATCAATCAAATGGAATGTTTAGAAACGTTAAAAAATTTTTTTTAAAGAAAGAAGAATTTAATCTTGTAAGACATGGCAAATATTTTTCTATGTTTCTCAAATTAAATTCTGATAGTCCAATTCAAGAATCTCTTTCAAAGTAGAAATCTACATCTAATAGGTGGATTGCTTTGTCAAAGCATCTTCAGTTGTAAAACCTGACTTTTTTTTCTAGTTAAAGTTTTAAGGTTACTTTTCAAACGATAAACAGTGGTTATTCATGATTATTTACACCAGCCTGTGAAGTTAAAATCTTTTTACTTTTTAGCCAATGACAGCGGTGATAAAATAAGGGTACCAAATGTTTAAAAACATTACAAATGTTATAAGTATACATTTTATTTTTTCCCAATATGTTGAAACGGAAAAAATACTTTATACATTTAACATTGATGAAGGTCATTGATTAATTCTACGATCTGATTTAATTAACAAATTCTGAAAAGTTAAAGTGCATAATTTTTCAATCAAAATGAATGAGCTGTAAACACGCGATTTTATCCTTAATCAAAATAAGTGTCGAGTTATAAACTTTTCGCTCAATTCTTAATTTAATACCATAGTTTCGTTTGCAATTAGAAAGTGAAACATTTTATTTCTTACGAAATAAACGATTTCAGTTTCAGTGCTTCAATCTTAAAATTTAGAACACTTCACTTTACATTAAAAAGAAAAAATATCTTACTTTTATAAATTTTTACATGTTTTTACATGTTTAAGTTTTATGTACTTTAAAAGATTTTTTGTTATACAGTTCTATTTCTCCTATGCTTGTATGCGTATGAATTGAAAATATGCAGTTAAATTCGTACTCTCTATTTAAAACATTAATATTTTGAAATTGCTGAAACATATCACCTATAATTTTAAAAGAATTAATTTATCTTATTTTAAAAGTTTTTTTTTTTTTTTGAAAGTTTTCTGGTTTCAGCGATTAAAAAATGTATTTGAACAAATTTAGACCCTGAGTTGAATGAATGAGAGAGAGAGAAAGAAAGAAAGAAATGCTAATATCAGGGGAAAGGAAAAGAAAAACTTTGTTCTTGCAATTGGAAGCAATTTTTTATTCTCATATTGAATGTTTTACAAATTGCGTGTGTAGTAGTATATAAATTCTTGAGTCTTTCATGCTCAATATTGTTCTTTCAGAATTAGAATTAATTTTTAGCAATATTGTATTATATGCTATTCTCTAACGTTATTTTCTGTCATTAGTTAGCAACTCGCTGAAATTCTCAATCAAACGTTTACGCTGTAATCTTTCTCTTTTACTGTAATCATAGTTTTGGTGTATCACAGTTTTTGGTGTATAATCTGTTTTAATGTGTACAACTGCCAAAGCTAAATTTTCCATGCATATAATAAACTAGCTGTCGTGGCCGTCACGAAACTTTCTTCTATATCTATCTTATGAATTCCGGTTACAAAATAAAATACGTACTCGCCCGAATAATTGGAGACAGCTCCAATTTCCCAATTATCGAAAAACCCCTGCAAATGCCAAATCAATGAGCGAAATTGGAAATCATTGCAAAAGCCTTGTTTAGATTAATTGCAAACATTTTATTTGTTAGTAAAAAGAAATCGGCAACAGTTAAAAATTTCAAATCATTGAAAGTTTTCAGCTATTTTGATAATTAAATAGCGTGAAAGCGATTTTTTAATAAATTAATTTTTCGCATTGTTGACCAAGCGCAAAAATCACTCCCCCCCCCCTGGGGTGATTGGCGCCAAAATTTAATCGATGCTTGCTTCCTTATTGGGTTAGTGTTATTCCAAATTTCATTCAAATCGCAGCAATATTTCCCGAGATACAGTATGTGCAATGACCAAATAAGCACTTTTTATTGCTCCACCCCCTTTGAGATATTGACACACAAATTGAATCAGCACCTGTACTCAATAGAGTCTACCTATGGCCCAATTTTCGTTTGATTCCGCCGGTTACTTCCTGAGATATAGCAGTCACCCCCGCGCAGAACACGTGCGACTGCTCACCCCCTTCAAGATATTGACAAACAAATTGAATCAGCACCTGTACTCACTAGGGTCTACCTATGGACCAATTTTCGTTTGATTCCGCCGGTTACTTTCTGAGATATAGCAATCACCCTCGCGCAGAACACGTGCGATTACTCCACCCCCTTCAAGATATTGACAAACAAATTAAATCAGCACCTGTACTCAGTAGGGTCTACCTATGAACCAATTTTTGTTTGATTCTGCCGGTTACTTCCTGAGATATAGCAATCACCACCGCGCAGAACACGTGCGATTGCTCCACCCCCCTTGGAGGAATTCGCTAAAAAAAGTCAGGTGCACCAGTTCACATAGTGGTACATATGTGCAAAAATTTTTGTTCGATTTCATGCAGTAGTTTTTGCTCTAGCGCGGCCACAAAAACTGGTCACACACACACAGACATACACAGACAGACACACAGACATACACAGACAGACATTTTCCAAAAATGGTCAAAATGGACTCAGCGCACCTCAAAACGTGCAAATCCGTCAAAATTCGACATTCGAAAATTTTCACGAAACCAATACTTTCTTCTATATATTAGATATAGAAGAAAGTAAAAAAACTGCCAAAACCGAATTAAAAACACTCATAAATACAAAACACAAAATCATAGTATGAGGAATCCACGAAGCAGTATGGAGCTCAAAGGTTAATCCGCCATTTTGGTGTGTGTGTGTGTGTGTGTGTGTGTGTGATTTTTTTTTTTTTTTTGGAGGGATCCTAGATCCTCCAACTTTGGATCATGCAAACTGAAAATTAAGTGTATCAGAGCCAAATTTTAAAAGTATGACACGTACAGTATAAGAATAATTGACCAAAATTTGATGGTTTTTTTTTGTTTCAAATTTTCAACTTAGAGACCGTGTAATTAAAAAAGTTGATCAGATGCCATGGGTTTCTAACCTGGATCTTAAACTACAGCACACGAACTATTGCGATAGCTGTGTCTCAAACTTTTTTGAAAGTGGTTAAAAGAGTTATTGACTTCGAAACTGGAGCTTTTTTTGAAAATCATCTACTTTGAGACCGTTTAACTACTAAAGCAAAGAGGAGTATTATACACTGCTGAGTGATTCATTTTATACTTGTGAGAGAAAAGCGTACGAAGAAAATGGCTTTAAAAATATAGTAGAGTGAACTCTCACTTGTGCGCCGGAACAAGGGACCAACAGAAAAAGGTGCATAAGTGAGGGAGTCGCATAAGTGAACAAGCCTATTTAAAAGTCTAAAATGCAGCATAAGTTCTAATAAGAGCATGAATTAGAATGTTTCTACATAAAATGGTCATATTACTACTTTTTGACAACTACTGTACCCTAACTACAATGATAAGGAGAAAACAAAAATTGTAGCATACCTAATCACAAACTGGTCCCTTTAAAACGATTCATAATAGATAATTGTCCCTCTATGAACAATGGTGGAAAAATGCCTTCCGTGAATAATAAAAGTGAAAGATTAAAGAGGAAAGCGAAGAAACATGCTCAGTTTTTAAGAAAATTAATTAAATTATTCAAATTTACGATATATTCGGCACATAAGTGAATTATTTATCTTTAGGGCGAAGCATAAACGAATGAAATTATCATTATTTTGCTATAGAATGTGCCGGGACCACTGATAATTGTCGTATAAGTGAAAAAGGCGCATAAATGAGGCGATGTATAAGTAAGAGTTCACTGTCAATAAGTTTTATGTTAACCCATTAATGCCTGACTGTTTTTTTTCCAAAGATATTTTGTATACTGGTTACAAACGGTGTCTAATGGACAGGAAAAATAATAAAAAAATATTATGTAAAAAATAAATTTTTCATTAAGGAAAGAAAAATCGTCCCTTAAAAATTACGATAGACCCAGAGGGTATATATTTTTTTTTATTCAAGTTTTTTTCTGCCTACGATATAATATTTAAAAAGACCTTTAACAAGAAGATATAAAGTCAGCAATTAACATAAATTGGGAATCTGGGAATAACTTTGAAAACTTAGCTTTTTTTCTTTAGATTGTGAACGCTATAATTTTTTATGAAGATCATATTAAAACTGCTACAGAACACACTTTATAATGGTTATGTGCTGCAATCTGTTAATAACGAATTGAAGCAATATCAAGGTACTAATTGAACACTGTTATTTAGTTGAAATGTTCATTTTGGGGAAATTCAGACCCTTTTTTGGACCGTCTCTAAAAATGGACGCTGGCATTAATGGGATAAAAGAGTATTTTATGGAACATATTGCTTTTCTGAACAAGAAAGTAATTGATATGTATACACTTAGCCACATCATTTTTCCCTACATGCTATTCCCACACGGAAACAAAAGCTTTTATTCGCACCGAAATAGCACTATGAGGAGGACCGTCTAGTGGCAGCAGCTCCACATTTATTCCCAAACAACTCATTTTTTAAGCACAGAAATAGAATCCCGAAGCGAAGTGCGAGAACTTCTCGGAAATTTCGTGACACTTTTTCGAGTGAGGGAAAAAAATTAGGAAAAAGAACTCTAAAAGCAAAGCATACGAACAGACGAGAATGAATCTGTGTCACTGAATCATGAAAGTTTCGAAACGATTCTTGGCCCGCGTTTCCATCTTTGATGAAGAATTCACAACTGTTACTTACTTTCTTCTTAATCGGTGTTTTATTTCATGTAACAGCAATCAATAAGTTTTATATTATAAAAGACTGAAAAGTAACGAACGACATTCCCTTCTTTTTTTCATACCTTACATTTTAGCAAGTTTTTATTTTAATAATGGAATCACCCTCGTTCTCAACTATCTTTTATCATCTCGGGGGCAAATTTTAAATCCTGGATGGATAAAAATCAATTGGTTTTGAATCGTGATATCTGAAAATGGCATTATGGATATTAGCCAAAGTTTTGAGTTGTTTGTCACATAGTGACAGGACTAAAAGACAATCGACAATCAGATACAATAGTGGCTGATTGACAGGCTTGGAGGCTAGACGCAATATATTTTTGGAACCCCCCGTGCCTATCACAGAGCTATGGTAAAACGTTTACTATGTGCATTTTTGTGCAAGCATTTATCATGTGCACTTTCTGAGCCTCTATGGTCCGGGGACCCTCACAATTGTGACACTTGCGACATAGTAAGTCCGCCACTAGATATATTACAAGTTTATCATCTTACCCATATGAGGAAAATATTTATAAACTGTCTTTTCACTTATGATTGAAATTATGCGGTACACTGTATATCTAAGGTATGTAAAACATTATTTACAACACAGGAATAAATGAGACTTACTTGGAGAACGGATAAAACTTTATGTACGATGTACAAAAAATAACTTCGCAGTAACTTCAAGCAATAAACACTAGATCAACAATAGCTAAACCTTCGCTATTAACGCTTTGATTTGGTTAGCAAGGTCTCTCTCTCTCTCTTGTTTTCTTACCAATACATGAATGGAGCTATAATCTTTTGTCTAAAAAATTAAATACGATATTCTTCATATTGCCCCGTGTTCCCCAAATTTTTTATCTAAGCAGTCTGGAAAAGAATTTTATTTCAAACACATACTGCCGCGTAAAACGCAAAAGCCGTATCTGCACTTTTTGACAAAATTGAGTTGTTGTCACCAAGTGGTTCTTGGTAACATATTTTACCCAAATACAGAGTTCTGTAATCATTTGTAAATGAGAAATATTTTTTGAAAAATTCGAAAAAAATGGAATCTGAATCAAATACATGGAAGCGCAAAACTTTAAACAGCAATATCTCCGTTAGAGTTAGACTGCAGCTACCTTTTTTTCTGCTTAGTAACGTCAGCGTACTGTCAGTGGCGGATTTTGTGCAAAATGACGCACTGTTCATTTCTTTATTTGAGAAGTGTTGACTTGTACTTAAGGAACGGTTTAAAAAAAGTTTGAGATATTTTTATAAGTGTCTAAAATAATTGCGCGTGTTCATAGAAACGTTGTATGCATATCCTTCATGTAAGTTAAGACAATTGTAAAAAAAAAATTCAAGTTTTTTTTTTTTTTTTTTTGTACTTTAGCATTAAAATTTAAACTGAAACCTGTTTTAATGCACAATTTCTGAAAGATATCCCAAAGCAAAACTTTTTTTCTTGGTTTATGGTTCTCTTGGAAATAACTGAGTAACAATACGACACATAACTTTTGAATATTTTACACGTTTTAGGAACATAAAACACAAACGGATCATTTTCACCTTATGCTTACATTTCAGAATTTTTAAGTATTTTTTTTAACTTACTATTTTCTTTTGGAAACACTAACAGATGTTTAGTCACATATTTTAGGTGTGTGAAAAAGTAATTGGTTGTACACTTTGATGCATAATTAAACATTCAAATGATGGTGTAAAACTTTAAGTTGCAAGGAAAATTGTCAATTCCGTTACTACACAAAATAAATATGAATTCTCACCTTTAAACTATATTATAGCTCCTAGAACCAACTTAATTTTAAATTACTAACCTTCCTAAAGCTTAAAAGGATGTTTGTGTTATTGAAATATTGATAAAAAACGGTATTGTAACGGACTTGAAATTTGGTAACGGATTTTACCTTAAACCATTAATAAACGTCAAGTCTGTTACTATGATTTTAATGATATTTTAAAGCTTATATACATGCATACATATGTATTCATTTGTTATAATATAATACATTTTAACAATTAAGATACAGAAAAATCATTTTTGGAATATATGAATAAAATAAAACATTTGCTCTAAATCTGAGACTTAATCCTCAAGCAATTTTTCATAGGCAAGCAGCATACATAGCTATGACTTCACTATTAAGAAAGTTATTTATTTTAACATTATAAACAAGTGTATAATATATTATTAATAAAAGCGGGAAATGGAGGGGAAAATGTTGCACATAAATGCACGAAAATGCGACTCATCACACGGTCTAATGATGAAAATATCATTTTTCAATTTTTCCGCTACCTTTATTTATTAATGTTCTATTAATTCGTAATTTCGAAGCCAAATTTTTACATCAATAAATTGATTTCAGTACTGTCGCATCAGATAAGTAATGCACAATTAAATTACAGTATTTATCTATTCCGTTAAATTGAAAACACTTTTAATTAAAAACTATTCATTATTCTCAGCTAATAATGAAAATTCCGGTATTTTACGTTACCAATATCGATATTTCGAAATTGCAAAATAACTCAGAATACCAGTATTTGATATACGCGTATCCCGGTATTGCAATCACTAATGGTAACGGACTTGACCAGTAACGGATTTGACATTTCAACGAAAAATGTAAAATTATGGCTAAGATGTCGAATTTAAAAATTGAACAACAACAAGCATTTTCTTAGAGTTGTATAATGAACAATATTTATGGGAAAAAGTTTGGAAAAAGCAAAAATTAATACTAAAATCTTCGGTAACGGACTTGACGAAGAATAAAAATACGCACCTTTAAGAAATTTTGTGCGAAATGCCACAGCAATGCTTCTCAACTGAAGAAAACTAAATGGTACGAAATAGTTACGTTACTAGTTTGTTAAGTTAACTGAATACGTGTTACCATCTTTCGACAGCAATAAATACCTTTTTTAGCTCAAATAATCTTAGGGTAACGGACTTGACAAGAACTGCCGGACAAAATATATCCATACATTTCTTAATTAAAAAAAAATACTATTGTCAATATTTCTTATGAACATCATACACTAATAGTCAATATATAAAAATACTTTGCTGTACATACTTTTTTTTTTATATAATTAAGTATCTAAAAAAAGTGGTTGAACTTGTGAAAATGGGAAATGGACAAGCGTTTTTGCCTTGATTCTCGTTTTTAAAGACTTATATAAAAATAAATAAATAAATTTCAATAATTTTTTGAGTGATAGAATTTTTTTTGGGGTATTTCGTACAGAAAATAATTGTTCGCATTAAATTTAAAATATAAATTATGCTTCAAAATCGTCTTTTTAACCTCCGGACAGCAAATGTAAGCAAATTTTGAAAATGATCCAAACATTTTTTGCGTGAAAAAAACCGTACAGTTTCGATGTATTTTCATTTTTAATTATTGCAACTATTGTTCTTGCTCACTGATAAAACTGATAAAATAGCGCTTATCTAAATAGAGGTGTTCCCATCACCCATGCAGTTTATTCCTTACTCTTTCGGCGTTCTATGTTGTCCATCTTATTCTTTCAAATAAAATGGCTGCTGATAGTAATAAAGTTTTGATTGAAGGTTTTCTAGACGTGAAAGCGCCAAGAGGAAGTAATGAAAGAAGTCTAATGAAGGTAACGACTATATTTTTGAAAATTATTGTTTCTTTGTAAACATGCTAAATGTTTTTTAAAAAAAGGCACTTAAAATTATTTGCAAAGTTTCAAAATACTGTCGCCCCCGCTTAATCGGATAACGGATAAACGAATACCCCGCTTATACGAATAAAATATCTTGGAACCGATGCCATAGACGTAATGTTAAAGATCCCCGCTTAATCGAATACCCCGTTTAATGGAATAATATTTCTTGGAACCGACAGACCGACAGTATTCATTTAAGCGGGGCCGACAGTATTTTAATCTTTTGAGTTTTGTAGATAAAGTGCGCACAAATGGTGTTTGCTTACGGTTGATATGTAATTAACAAATGTGCAGCGAAGACGAGTCTATCTCAGGAGTCTCCAAGCTTTTTGGCAAACGGGCCATTTTTTAAAAAAATTCTGAGACTTGCTGCAAATACCGTCCTCCCCCCCCCCGAGGGGTAACCCGTCTTGCACATTGTACTTTGGAATCACAGAGGCATATTTTTTGCATTAAAAATATGTTATAGCTACATTTTAAATTAAGCGTTGTTGCAGTTTTAGAATTTAAAAACTTATATCAAACCTCCATTTTTCCTTCACTGGATGTTGAATTTGTTTTAGCACCATATCTAGCATTCATTAATCACTCGATTGAAAATCTGAAATGACCAAAGTTACTTAAAAACTGATTCCAAATTGGTTTATTTCCGTAGCTACCAATCAGGGGCGGATGGGGCCGGCGGGCAGCCGGGTATTTTCCCGGTGGGCCGCCTGTGTTTCGGCCGGTCGGCTGGTCAAATTTTACAACTTGTGACGTTTTTTTTTCTTCTTTTTTTTCTTTTTTTTTTCTTTCTTTTTTCTAGTCGGTCGGCCGGCCGGTCTAAATTTTAAAACTAGTGGCGTCCTTTTTTTTTAGTCGGCCGTACGGCCGGTCTAATTTTACA